>CM044004.1:56316392-56623892 GCA_024085815.1 Flaveria linearis | reverse complement strand
GAAGTTGTAAAAAGAAGAATAAAAGTGAAAAATGCAATTTAACCCAAATGGAGGGGTTATATGTGTCAAAAGTACAAAATAATATATTATATTTTGTACAAAAGGAGTATGGCTACCCATACATCTGGCACATCACCTTTTTCATTCAGTTTTAGAGAGAGAAAGAGCAAAGAATTCGGTTTTAGAGAGAAGAAGAAGAAGAGTTCGAATTCAAGGTAAGAATTCTTAGTTTTAAGTTGTTCTTGGTCAGCCTATTCCTCGGTTATATGCTTATGTGTGTGTATGTACGTTTGTGTGTGTTAGGACCGATCTCGTACGGAGTACTAATAGATTCTGCATGATACCGAATCAAATAGTGCGGAATCCTATTTGATTGGCGATCCAATCAGTGAGAACGAATATCCTGATCAATCCAACAATGAAACAAATGTTAAGAACGAATGAGAATTGATCAGAAACGAACTATGAACTTGGATTGACGATTTGGTACGCTCTGGACGGCTAGGGTACGTAGGTATTGTAAAGCCCCGCTCCCGGGCGCCTTACGGTTGGTGGTTCATCGCACGTAAAACATACATAATGTATATAATCATAAAATAACGCAGCGGAACTAAGAAAATATACATTCTCATTCATTCATAAAAGTCATTACATAATTGACATGATTACAAAATACAGCTTTCTCTACTTTGTCTCTCCTCGTAGGGTCATACAGCGACCTCTAGAGAAGATATTAAGTTCAAAAATATAAAAATTATATTTTTATACTAAAGAATATTCCTTAAGAAATTCCGTACATCGGAACCCTTAAGGAACACTCTTGACACTCTCATGCAACATATTTCGTTGCATGTGCTATGCACACGCACTTCCAGTGCGTGGCAGCATTATCAAAATTAAAGAAGATTTCTTAAGTAATCCCTTTTATAGGAATCCTCAAGAAATCTCGTAATGGCATGCAACGTGATGAGTTGCGTGCGTTATGGGCCCACAACACATGACGTTGCAGCATAATCAAAAAGTGAATGCCATCCCAAAAGAGCTGAGTAGCCGCCTCGTGCCATCCCCAGCAACGCTACCTGCCAACTGGAAACACATAAAAAGTCAGCGTTGCTGAGTGAGTTCTAGTTTTATAATAAACATACTTTGTTCATATTAAAAACGTTCATTCTTTACGCGTGATCATACATCGTACATACATATAGATAATATCTTTATTATCTCATTCGTTCATTCATTCGTTCGTCATACATCGTTATCTTTCACTTCTCGTTTAGGTCCTGTCAGGCTTTACCCACTTCATGGCACGTAGCCATGATTACTGTGGTCGAATGACAAGGACCCCGTTACATCATTTTCTTGCACATTGGATATCTTTTGTACCACTACCTTCTGCTATACCCCGAACGTTATTAGCTACCGGGCCGAAGTCATTAAATGAACAGCAAAACGTATGCCACGGTACTAGAGGTAAGCGGTAGGGATACCATACATATGGTCAATCACTAAGAAGGACCCGTTAACCTTATCCAATGTTTGCAAGACATCTTTCATTCGTTCGTTCATTAATGCATGTATTCATCATCTTTTAATCATTCGTTCATTCGTTAATACGTGCATTCGTCATCGTGTTCCTCTTTCGTTATCTTTCACTTTATGTTACATAATACTTTGTTCGTTCGTTCATACGTAAAGCCATAGAAAGATATTCATACATTATAATAAGGAACACACACATCATACATACATCATCATACATACCATCATACGTACATCGTCATACATAACATCATACATGCATCATCATACATCATCATACATAACCTCGTACATACATAGCCTACATCATCAATCATCATTAGGCACTTACTCCCGTATCCTTCCCTAATCCGGGACTTACTATGCGTCATCCTGGTGCAGTAGCACTAACTGTCCCTCCAAGACCGTGGGGACTCATACTAGGACCTTATATAACGTGTCGAGTCCACAATCATACCTTAGACGTATAACACAACATTATACCCAAATGGGTCATACATACATACGTCAGTAAACAAGTTTATATGTGTTCCAGCCCCAAAAATCATTTAAAATCAGTAAATGAGGGGTCCTAGAACTCACCTGTGCTTGACAAGCAGCTTCTCAATCAAGCCTTAGAGTCGCGGGTCACACTACACTGCCTGCAGATAAGTTAACACTCAAATGAGTTAATTTCTGCCTAGTTTCGCTGCTAAGTTCGCAGGTAGTTTCGCCCGTAAATTCACCAGCAGTTTCGCCGGGCGAATCAGCAGTTTCGCTGCTAGTTTCGCCGGGCAGCACTCTGCCAGTTTCGCTGGACAGATTCGCTACCTCGAGCGCCCAACTTTCGTTGGAATTCCCTAGTTTCGCAATATCTAAGGTCAACTTGGGCATTGGCATAGCATCAGCGAAACTATAGTTTCGCTCAGGCGAATATGTAGTTTCGCTGCAGCGAAACTGTAACTTCGCTGTAAATCCTTCCAGTTTCGCTGGATGAACTTACAGTTTCGCTGGTCGAGACCTTAAATTCGCAGAACGAGCTGAAATTTACGAATCAGCTCGTTTCAGCCCAAAAATCCAATCCTTTCCACCCAAACCCTTGGATTATCATCCAGGAAGCTATATCTAAGCTCATTACACGTTTTCTTACTCTAAAACGTGTGTTTTGGGGTGATTTTTGCCACTTTAAAACCCAAAAACCCCAAACTCAGGTTTTTCACCAAATGCAGCAATTTAGATACGTTTCTTACCTTGATTCTTGTAGTTTAGGAGTCCACAAACACCAGCCTTCGATTCTTGACCACCCGAGCTTCAATCCGTCACTTTCTCTCTCTACACTTTCTCTCTTTAGAATGGGCGTTTGAGTGAAAATGAGAGTTGCTCAGCTGATCCATCTATTTATATGCCAGGCGTTCCCGGGACCCCAAACTCGTTAAACTCGTGACCCGTTGGGTTAACTCGGTGTAATACCCGCAACCATTTTATATTTATTAAATGGATTTTCATCCGAGCCCATCACTATCACTTGACTCGATTAGAAAATTTTCCGGGTGTTACAAGTCCACCCCCTTATTTAGGTTTCGTCCTCGAAACCTGTTATTCTTCGAACAGATGTGGGTAATGTTGTCTCATTTCTTCTTCAGTCTCCCACGTAGACTCAGATCCCTTCCTGTGCTTCCACTGTACACGCACAAGAGGAACTACTTTTTTTCTTAGCCGTTTCTCTTTTCTATCGATGATCGCCACTGGTTGCTCCACGTAGTTGAGCCGTTCGTCTACTTCGATATCCTCCAGCGGTACAATCATATCTTCGTCGGCCAAGCATTTCCTCAGATGAGATACGTGGAAGGTCGGGTGAATTCCACTCAGCTCATCTGGCAGTTCCAACCTATAGGCCACCTCTCCCACACGGGCGATAATTCGGAAAGGGCCTATATACCGCGGGCTCAGTTTACCCCGCTTTCGGAACCTAATAATTCCTTTCCAAGGCGAGACCTTCAACATGACCCGATCACCGACCTTGAACTCTATCGGTCTTCGCCTCTTGTCAGCATACGACTTTTGTCTGTCTTTCGCCGCCTTCATGAAGGCTTTGATCTTTTCTAACTTTTCAGTCGTTGCTTCAACCACCTTGACACCACCCAGTTCTTTCTGCCCAATGTCTCCCCAACATACGGGCGTCCTACATTTCCTACCGTACAACATCTCGTAGGGCGGCATGCCAATGCTGGCATGATAACTGTTATTGTACGAGAATTCTGCTAACGGCAGGTGATCGTCCCAACTTCCTCCAAAATCGATCACGCACGCTCGAAGCATGTCTTCGAGTGTTTGGATCGTCCTCTCAGACTGACCGTCTGTCTGGGGGTGATATGCCGTGCTAATGTGTAGCCTCGTCCCCATTGCATCATGAAACCTCTTCCAAAACTTGGAGGTAAACCGGGTGTCACGGTCAGACACAATAGACACCGGTACGCCATGACGAGCTACAATTTCTTTGATAAATAGATCCGCCAATCTTTCAGATGAATACGTCTCGCGGATCGGTAGGAAGTGGGCACTCTTCGTCAATCGATCAACTATCACCCATATAGCATCATACCATTTCGGGGTACGTGATAGTTTCGTGATGAAATCCATGGTGATGTGCTCCCACTTCCACTCGGGTATATCCAACGGTTGGATCTTCCCGTACGGTTTCTGATGCTCTGCCTTGACCTGTGAACAAGTCATGCACGTACTCACATATTCCACCACATCACGCTTCATGCCCGGCCACCAATAGTCTTTCTTCATGTCTTGGTACATCTTGGTAGCGCCATGGTGAATGGAATATCGAGTCTTATGGGCCTCATCCATGATCTTTCCACGTAGATCCCCGTACCGAGGAATCCACGCTCGCCCAAATCGGGTCTTAACACCAAGAGTGTTCTCACCCAGTTCTGTAACTAGACCTCTCATCCTTTCAGAGTTAAGACGATCTTCCTTCAAAGCCTCGTCTTGGAACTCCTTAACCTGCGTCATCACGTCAGAGGTCATAATTAGCTGATAAGCCTTCACCCGAATCGGCTCAGGCCTTTCCTTCCGGCTAAGGGCATCAGCCACCACATTGGCCTTGCCCGGGTGGTAATGGATCTCACAATCATAATCTTTTATCAGTTCCAACCACCGTCTCTGCCTCATGTTTAGATCCTTCTGCTCGAAGAAGTACTTCAAGCTCTTGTGATCCGTGAAGATGGTGCATTTCGTCCCGTATAGATAGTGCCGCCAAATCTTCAACGCGAAAACCACCGCAGCTAGTTCTAGGTCGTGCGTGGGATAATTGACTTCGTGGGTCTTCAGTTGTCGAGATGCGTAGGCTATGACCTTTCCGCGTTGCATCAATACGCAACCCAGCCCAGAATAGGATGCATCCGAATAGACCACCAAGTCTTTATTTCCCTCGGGCAATGTCAAGACAGGAGCTTGTGTCAGTCTCGTCTTCAATTCCTCAAAAGCGTCCTCCTGTTCTCGACCCCACACGAACTTTACATCCTTGCGAGTCAATTTTGTCAAAGGTGAGGCTATCTTGGAGAAGTCTTGAATAAATCTTCTATAGTAGCCCGCCAGCCCCAAGAAGCTGCGAATCTCGGTTGGCGTCTTCGGTGACTTCCATTGCATCACGGCCTCAACCTTTGCTGGGTCCACCATTATTCCTTCCGCATTCACTACGTGACCCAGAAATTGCACCTCGCGTAACCAAAAGGCGCACTTGGAGAACTTGGCGTACAATTTCTCCCTTCTCAACGTTTCCAGTACTTCCCGAATATGCCCGGCGTGCTCTTCTTCACTTCTCGAATAAATCAGGATATCATCGATGAATACAATTACTGATTTATCCAACATTGGTCGGCACACTCGGTTCATCAAATCCATAAAAGCAGCCGGCGCGTTGGTCAACCCAAAAGACATGACAAGAAACTAGTAGTGACCATAGCGCGTACGAAAGGCTGTTTTAGGGATATCCTGCTCCTTCACCTTCAGTTGATGGTACCCCGATCGAAGATCTATCCTTGAAAACCAACTGGCACCCTGAAGTTGATCAAACAAGTCATCGATCCTTGGTAAGGGGTATCTGTTCTTCACCGTCAGCTTATTCAGCTCGCGGTAGTCGATGCACATCCTCATACTACCATCCTTCTTCTTTACGAACAGAACCGGAGCACCCCAAGGTGAGATACTCGGTCGGATAAACCCCTTATCCAGCAGCTCCTGCAACTGTTCCATCAACTCTTTCATCTCCGTCGGAGCCAAGCGATACGGTGCTTTTGCGACAGGTTGGGCACCCGGTATCAGGTCGATCTGGAACTCGATCTCTCGGTCAGGTGGCAATCCCGATAAGTCTTCGGGAAACACGTCTGGAAAGTCACACACCACTGGCACATCGCATAGCTGTGGTGTTGGTGTCTCTACATTCTTTACATAACATAAGTAGGCGCTACATCCGTGCCTCATACACTTTCCCGCCACCGCCATCGAGATCACCTTCGGAATCGTTGTAGTTCGATCGCCATATATTGTCACCGGACTTCCGTCGGTCGCCGTCAGTCTAATCATCTTCTTTCGGCACACGAGATTCGCTTCATAGGTTGCTAACCAGTCCATCCCTAACACTACATCAAATCCTCCTAGAGGCATCACATGTAACTTGGTAGCAAACCTATGGCCCTCTAATTCTATGGCACAGCCTTCTATCACATCCGTAACCCTATGGATTTACCAATAGCGGTTTCTACTTCAAAGGACTTATCGAGGCATTTACTTCTAACAGGCAATTTAGCACAGAAGGTAGTAGAAATAAAACTCCTACTTGCACCCGAATCAAATAACACAGAGGCTAAAATTTGGTCTATTAGGAACGTACCGGACACAACGTCAGGGTCCGTTCTAGCCTCCTCCTGCGTCATGGTGAACGCCCTAGCCTTTGCCCTCGGTGCTTCTCCTCCCGTCTTCTTCTCCCCTGAGCCCTCAGCCCTCGGCTTCTTACAATCTCTGCTCATATGACCACCTTCCCCACAGTTAAAACACTTGCCCATTCGGCAATCCTTGGCCATATGCCCAGTCCTCCCACACTTGAAACAGATGTTGGATCCCCACTTACACTCCCCTGAGTGCTCTTTCCCACACTGTCCACACTTCCTCATCTCTGCTCCCTTCGCGACCACTCGGCGGTCGTCTACCCTTGCCTTCTTGTTACTTGTCGAGGTATCACCTCGACCAAACCTCTTTCCCTGCCAACCCTTCTCACCACCTCCTTTCTTACTGCCCTCAGCCTTCACCAATGCAGCTCGTTCATCGTACAACCTCCCCGCCAAATCCACCGCCGACCTGAAAGTACTTGGTCGAGCGGAAATCAAATGCCAACGTATTTCGGCTGGCAACCCCTGAATATACCGGTTGATCTTTCGAGACACCGGCGTCACCTGCTCTAGGACCAACCGCGCCATATCGTTGAATTTGGCAGTGTATTGTTGGTGGGTCATCGTCCCTGCCTCCAACTGCAGAAACTCTCTCTCAACTCGGTCCATTTCCCGTCGAGGACTGAATTCCTCAATCACCAGCCTTTTCAACTCAGCCCACTTCATTTTCCCTATAGTCCTGCTACCCTAGCCTGGACAATATTGTCCCACCAGCACAACGCCGTCCCCGTAAATGAATGGGTAGCAAACTTCACCTTTTTATCCTCCTGGCAGTCACTGATATCGAGGACCGCCTCCATTTCCCTCACCCATTGGTGAGCATCCGCAGCCGTACCCGAACCATCAAAAGTCGGGGGCTTGCACCTCATAAATTTTCCATAGTCACAACCCGGGCTGTCTCACGCTCGACCTCCTCCTCCTTCTCTTCTTCATCATCAGAAAGAACCGTTTCCGGCCCTTGTTGCTGTTGTCGCCTCCCTGAGGCTCGATTCCTCCCTCGCCTCTCATCTTCGCGTACAACTTTTATCACCTCAGTCACTACAGACGGTAAGATCGTCTGCATGACTTGGTGCACGTCCTCAATCACTGTCTCTTTCACCGAGGCCCTCAAATCATCACTCTCATCCACTCCCCCCGAGGGAGTAGTATTAGGTTCTTCAGGAACCTTCTTCTCTTGTCTAGGCCTTCCTCTTGTGGCTCGTGGTTCCGCACCACTTCCGCCACTGCCTCCACCAAGTGGGGCTTTAGATGATCTACCACCGACCATCTTCTATCTCACACTGAAAGGTTCAAATACCAACACGGTCATTCAAGGAAATAGCTCAGTTTATGTCAAGTATAGTAAGTTGCTAATTACAGTGGCCAGTTGTGATTAGTCACTTACTCTACTTTTCGCACCCCAAGCATTACCCTTACTGACTACATCAGTATCTAAATCTAACAGCACACATAAACCACATTACACGCGCACATAACTTTGATTATCATTAAGAAAATACCTGATGGCACGTAGCTACTCAGATGGCATTCATCCCCTTTCTGTCCCATTTCTCAGTTTAAGTTTTAGGTTTATTTTTGAAAATTTACCCATTTTACTTAAACTTTTGCTCTGATACCAACTTGTAAGGCCCCGCTCCCGGGCGCCTTACGGTTGGTGGTTCATCGCACGTAAAACATACATAATGTATATAATCATAAAATAACGCAGCGGAACTAAGAAAATATACATTCTCATTCATTCGTAAAAGTCATTACATAATTGACATGATTACAAAATACAGCTTTCTCTACTTTGTCTCTCCTCGTAGGGTCATACAGCGACTTCTAGAGAAGATATTAAGTTCAAAAATATAAAAATTATATTTTTATACTAAAGAATATTCCTTAAGAAATTCCGTACATCGGAACCCTTAAGGAACACTCTTGACACTCTCATGCAACATATTTCGTTGCATGTGCTATGCACACGCACTTCCAGTGCGTGGCAGCATTATCAAAATTAAAGAAGATTTCTTAAGTAATCCCTTTTATAGGAATCCTCAAGAAATCTCGTAATGGCATGCAACGTGATGAGTTGCGTGCGTTATGGGCCCACAACACATGACGTTGCAGCATAATCAAAAAGCGAATGCCATCCCAAAAGAGCTGAGTAGCCGCCTCGTGCCATCCCCAGCAACGCTACCTGCCAACTGGAAACACATAAAAAGTCAGCGTTGCTGAGTGAGTTCTAGTTTTATAATAAACATACTTTGTTCATATTAAAACCGTTCATTCTTTACGCGTGATCATACATCGTACATACATATAGATAATATCTTTATTATCTCATTCGTTCATTCATTCGTTCGTCATACATCGTTATCTTTCACTTCTCGTTTAGGTCCTGTCAGGCTTTACCCACTTCATGGCACGTAGCCATGATTACTGTGGTCGAATGACAAGGACCCCGTTACATCATTTTCTTGCACATTGGATATCTTTTGTACCACTACCTTCTGCTATACCCCGAATGTTATTAGCTTTCGGGCCGAAGTCATTAAATGAACAGCAAAACGTATGCCACGGTACTAGAGGTAAGCGGTAGGGATACCATACATATGGTCAATCACTAAGAAGGTCCCGTTAACCTTATCCAATGTTTGCAAGACATCTTTCGTTCGTTCGTTCGTTAATGCATGTATTCATCATCTTTTAATCATTTGTTCATTTGTTAATACATGTTACATCTTTTCTTGCACATTGGATATCTTTTGTACCACTACCATCTGCTATACCCCGAACGTTATTAGCTACCGGGCCGAAGTCATTAAATGAACAGCAAAACGTATGCCACGGTACTAGAGGTAAGCGGTAGGGATACCATACATATGGTCAATCACTAAGAAGGACCCGTTAACCTTATCCAATGTTTGCAAGACATCTTTCATTCGTTCGTTCATTAATGCATGTATTCATCATCTTTTAATCATTCGTTCATTCGTTAATACGTGCATTCGTCATCGTGTTCCTCTTTCGTTATCTTTCACTTTACGTTACATAATACTTTGTTCGTTTGTTCATACGTAAAGCCATAGAAAGATATATATACATTATAATAAGGAACACACACATCATACATACACCATCATACATACCATCATACGTACATCATCATACATAACATCATACATGCATCATCATACATCATCATACATAACCTCGTACATACATAGCCTACATCATCAATCATCATTAGGCACTTACTCCCGTATCCTTCCCTAATCCGGGACTTACTATGCGTCATCCTGGTGCAGTAGCACTAACTGTCCCTCCAAGACCGTGGGGACTCATACTAGGACCTTATATAACGTGTCGAGTCCATAATCATACCTTAGACGTCTAACACAACATTATACCCAAATGGGTCATACATACATACGTCAGTAAACAAGTTTATATGTGTTCCAGCCTCAAAAATCATTTAAAATCAGTAAATGAGGGGTCCTAGAACTCACCTGTGCTTGACAAGCAGCTTCTCAATCAAGCCTTAGAGTCGCGGGTCACACTACACTGCCTGCAGATAAGTTAACACTCAAATGAGTTAATTTCTGCCTAGTTTCGCTGCTAAGTTCGCAGGTAGTTTCGCCCGTAAATTCACCAGCAGTTTCGCCGGGCGAATCAGCAGTTTCGCTGCTAGTTTCGCCGGGCAGCACTCTGCCAGTTTCGCGGGACAGATTCGCTACCTCGAGCGCCCAACTTTCGTTGGAATTCCCTAGTTTCGCAATATCTAAGGTCAACTTGGGCATTGGCATAGTCATCAGCGAAACTATAGTTTCGCTCAGGCGAATATGTAGTTTCGCTGCAGCGAAACTGTAACTTCGCTGTAAATCCTTCCAGTTTCGCTGGATGAACTTACAGTTTCGCTGGTCGAGACCTTAAATTCGCAGAACGAGCTGAAATTTACGAATCAGCTCGTTTCAGCCCAAAAATCCAATCCTTTCCACCCAAACCCTTGGATTATCATCCAGGAAGCTATATCTAAGCTCATTACACGTTTTCTTACTCTAAAACGTGTGTTTTGGGGTGATTTTTGCCACTTTAAAACCCAAAAAACCCCAAACTCGGGTTTTTCACCAAATGCAGCAATTTAGATACGTTTCTTACCTTGATTCTTGTAGTTTGGAGTCCACAAACACCAGCCTTCGATTCTTGACCACCCGAGCTTCAATCCGGCACTTTCTCTCTCTACACTTTCTCTCTCTAGAATGGGTGTTTGAGTGAAAATGAGAGTTGCTCAGCTGATCCATCTATTTATATGCCAGGCGTTCCCGGGACCCCAAACTCGTTAAACTCGTGACCCGTTGGGTTAACTCGGTGTAATACCCGCAACCATTTTATATTTATTAAATGGTTTTTCATCCGAGCCCATCACTATCATTAGCATGGTTCAGTCATGCGACTGAATCATGCGATTGACTCATGCGCACGACTAAAAGTTTAGTCGTGCGACTCACTCAATCTTATGTCTCAGTCGTGCGACTGATCTAGTCTTCTGGTTCAGTCGTACGACTGGTCCATAAGCATGATATATTCATGCGTATGGTCCATTAGCATGGTGCATTAGCATGAACTATCATATGTATAAGTTAAACATACTTCTAAGTTCTTATTGACTTAGAACCATGTAGAACAACATCAAATCTATATAGTTAGTTCATACACGTGCAACACATTTAATATAATGATAACATGACATAATCAAACACAAATTAACATCATAATGCACTTCATATATCATTCATTCAATTCATTACATCAATTACATATATGTAAGATATGAAAGACTTTTACATTTCAGAACATAAACTAGGTACATCAATATGTATCAACAAACTCCCCTTGGACCTAGTTTACTCTATTGTCTAACATTCTGTACATGTTCTTGGAACTTCTTGTACTTCTCTTCTCTTGTAAGTCCTGCATGTATCTCAAATGCAAAGTAGAGTAGTATAACGTGTTAGAACTGTAGAGCTTGTATAATGTCCTGCGTATCATAGAATAGTGGCCACTTGTATAGAGTGTAGACATCGTCTTTGGACAAGTTAGTCAGCCAAATAGGGTCAAACACCTGGATAGTCTCAATCTGAGCATCTTTGTGCAAAACTATGACCACTTCACCCGTTCACCAGTCGTAATACCACCATTTGAAGTGTGGAGTGAAGTCCTGAGGCATCTCCCGCAATAGGATCTTTGACATTGTGCGCGAAGGACTCCACTTCAGCACTACCTTAGGCTTTCCAGTATGTGGATCAACTTCGGTCTTATTTATGAACCATTTATGCTGTTGAGGCCTGAAGTTGACCCACCTGGTGTGGTATTCTCTCTTTAACGCCATCTTAAACCACCCTGACATCTTTCTGGGGTTGGCGTACAAAAGGTCTAAACAGGCAAGCCTGTTTAACTCAAAACCAAGGAGAGTTTTCAGATCATACGGGTACCTAAAGTACTCTATTCCCTTCTCTCTTTTCACCGCGTACACATCCAAGTCCTCAAAATACGCCAAGCTAATAATCTTGCCAGACACCTTCTGATGCTTCTTAACTCTGTAGAGTTTGGTGTAGGCATTAGACTTTGGCGGTTGTCGCTGGGCTCTCATTTCTTCTAGGCACATAGCCCACTTAGCCTTTTTGATATCAACATTAGTGTTCGAGGCTTGGGCTTTCCCTTCTTCTTTCTCCTTCTCTTTCTCTTTAGCATCAAGAGCTCCACACGTATCACTGCTAATTGTTTCACCCAAATCGGGGATAACATTTCCCTGTTGGTCAGTGTACTGTGGATACTCTTGTGTAGTGATATCCTTGATATCAATCTCATCGACGCCCTGCAGCTCTTCATCACTCATGACATCAACCTCGAGAGCATTCTTGACTAGCTCATCCGGGTTGAGTCTGAACATATCGGCCAGGTGCTCGTCTGTGAGATCATGAATGATCTCTCCCTCCTCGGGTATGTAGCTCACAGATCGTTGCACAATCCCTTACAAATCAAGAATCATTGTTAGCTGAGTCTTGATTTGCTAAGGGGTTTCTACGTCGTGCTCATCATCTGTTGAGATTCATCTGTTTGTTTAAACATTCAAAACCACACATACACATTAGTAATTAATTCATTCTTAATAAACATTGATAAACATTAATTACATAAATGTAATACATATAATTCAAGTAAAAAAGATAATCAAAAGCTAAGACAACTAATCATTACTCTTGTCTTTATCGCTTGGCTCTTCAGCCTAAGGAGCTGAGGTGGACGGTCTTGATTCTTGGTTTCTTTTTGTCCTCCGTTCCTGAGCCGCTGGATCTGAGGCTGATGCAGATGCATCACCTTTAGGCTCATCCTCATCACCTCTCTATTTGTCCTTTCCACTTCCCTATCCCTCACATCATCATCATCATCAGACTCATCATCATCAGATGACTCGTCATTATCATCATCATTACCATCGTCACCATCACCTTTGATCTGGAGAGGCTCGCCTTTTGTTCCCTTTATACCTTTAGGCGCAGCTTCTTGTTTTTCTTCTCAACATCCTCAAGTCGCTTCACCGATGCCATCAAAAGTTCATTCTGTGTGGTTAAGGCACGGTGAGCCCTGGACATATCTCTCTCAAGGGCAGCTTCCTTCTCAGTCAGATGTGTGATTTGTTGACTCTAAGCTGCTGTCTTCACGGTCAGCAGGGTGATCTGCTTGCCCTGCGCAGCGTTGACAACCATCAACTGATTCATCTAGTTCGCTTGAATATCGTTAGTTGCGAGCAGTTTGAGAACTAAACGGTTGAGGCTGGCAAGCTGTTCCTCTAACCTAACATGGGCAGAGAAGATCTCATTGGTGGTATTGATGATGTGGAAGGTCCGACATGTGATGTGGTCGGTGGAGTGGTGGATGCAGTATATGCGAGAGTGGTGGTGGTTGTGGTTTATAGGGGAATGGATGAAACGGGTGGAGTGGTGTTAGCTGTAGTGGTAGTCGTAGGGGTGATGGGAGTAGTGGATGTAGTGGCTGTGGTGGTGGTAGGTGTGGTAGGAATGGTAGAAGTAGTGGGTGTGGTGGAATGAGAGGTCATCAGCACTACACATCTTCTCTTCGCCTTCTTGCTATGTGGCTGTGCCATCCTCTTTAACCGCGAGCCCCTTGAGCTCTGTTCTTCCTATGGGCTTGGCTGGGGAGGTGTGTAGGTAGGATCAACAGTGTCAGTACCCTCACCCAGCATCCTCCAACCGCCTCCATACCCCGATCGGTAGCAACCACAACTACTAACTGTCCTTGTGAGGGGCTCCTCATCAGACTCCTCATCTTCATCATCTGGAAGAAAGTCCCGATGGATGGCTGCCTGTTCCAATCCACCGGGGGCTGAGGAACTAACATGTGTCGGTGGTGGAGACGTAGTGGAAGTTTCAGTGGCCCTTGGTTCACTAGGGCCTGTATCTCACCACCCTGACTGTCATCATCGTCGTCATCATCCTCCTCATCAACAGGAGCAAAAACTGGCTCAACATCTGAATCACTATCTTCGTGATGCCACTTTTTACGAGCTGGCGCCACGTAGTCCACCCTGGCCAGGTGACCGAACAACCTCCTAACCGGAGGCTTCACCTACTTCCCCTGGTAGACCTTCATCCTTCCCAAGGTGGTGTCGTCCATAACTTCCAATGACACCGCATCGTGCATCTCGTTAGGAAGGTGAGGAAGCTTCTCGTCAATCATCATCTGAAGAAACCTCGGGTACATGCAGAATCCCTCTTTCCCCTTGGCTTCTATGTTCTCGACAGATAAGTAAAGAACATCCGTGAGAAGCTGAACGGATGGTTCAGTACTAAAGCAACATAAACATTCTAGATCTGATCAGATAACTCATCAAATCCTCCTCTCCTGGAGGCTATGCACTTTAGGATCACATGTGCCAAATATTTGTATTGTGGCCACATGTTACTCTTGTTAAGCACGCCGACATTGATATCGCCGACGTACTTGATCCTAAGTAAGCATCCCCGTACCGTTAGGGGATGCAGCTTGGTTGGGTGTGCACCATCATCAAGTCCAAGACTCGCCTGATATCCTCTTCACTGATCTAGATATCTTCCTCAAAGATAGAACTCCTAATGCAGTAAGGCTCTGTAGATCTGTCAACAATGGCGTTCTCCCAGAACGCCTACTGGATGGACCTATACGGTATACATGTATAGATATGGCCTTGAAGATCCTTGAACGTCATAGAAAGGCTATGATCCCGGTGAACTCGGAAGCATTCCGGGATGTGCGGTCCAGATGAGCACATATATTGTGCTTAGTGCCCATCGTCCATCTATCAGCCATAATGCTACAATACAAGGACAAACATATTAGTTCCATTCATAATAAATAAACAATTAGACTTAGAACCAATTTTGACCAATCTGGTTCAATCGTGCGATTGAACCATACGACTGGGTTCAGTTATATGATTGAGCTTGCGACTGAATTCAGTCGTGAGCAAGGCCATGCGGTTGAGTCAGTCGTGCGACTGAATCACCGATTGGTTTAATCGTGCGATTGAAGCATGTGACTGGCTCAATCGTGCGACTGAGGTTCATCAGTCTGTCCATTTGCATAAACCCCTGTGCGACACCATAATCTTGAATCTTGTCATCAAGTGAAATTAGACGTCGTTTTTAGGTTCATATGGTTCGCAGGGACTAAATATATCACTTAAACTCCTTTAAATCGACATTTTAATCATTTAAGTGGTCTATTTTAGGGTTTGTGTCCCGGTTATTAGTTTGAACAATTTAGGTCATTTAGGTTCGATTAGATTTCTTGTTTGTCCCGATTCCTATCGCAAGTTACCTGTAGATGAATACACTTAGGGTTAGAACACAAATCAGAATGCAATCTCAAAAGTTGGAAATTATGGTAGAGTAACAGGGCTTAGGTGGTTTTTGGAAAGTTTGAAGTCTGGTAAAGATTACGACCGAATGAGCCTCTATTTATACTAGTTTGGGTTTCAGTTGTGCGACTGGACCCATATGCATGGCTCAATCGCGCGACTGAGGTTCAGTCCTGTGACTAACTCATACTCCTCTCTTCAGTCATGTGACTGGCTCAGTCTCCTCTCTCAGTCGTGCGACTGGCTCAGTCTTGTGGTCCAATCACATGACTGTCTCATACTCATGGTCCAATCGTACGATTGGCTCATTCTCATGGTCCAATCGTACGATTGACTCATCTTATGATTCAATCGTACAATTGGTTCATACTTATGATCCAATCGTGCGATTGATTCATACTCATGAGTTGACTTCATACTTTTCCAAACCTTCAGTTTTAACTTTTGATTAATATAACACTATGAGCACCGATCATCTCAGACATGATCCTTTTAACTTAAAAATTTTTGGTCACCTCAGACGTGACCCTTTTACCTTTCAAACTTGATCATCTCAGATATGATCCTTTTAACTTTGTAACAGTTTGGTCACCTCAGACGTGACTTTTTAAAGTATGATTCACAGAGTTCACTTTGTTACATAGTCCGACATTTACGCAAAAAGATAACTAAAACATAAAAGCAACTTGAAATTAAACAAAACAAGACATATTTTTGTGTTTTTGTTTGAGGTGGGTTGAAAACTTTTAAATATCATTTAACCGATTTCTCCCCCTGAGCAGAACAACTTCAATTTGGTTTTGTCATCTTAGGAGAGATTCATTGGAATCATACAGGTGTATCATAATCATTTGAGACTCATTGATATATGTTTAAATTAATGATTCTTATTACTCTCAGAGTCACAAGCACTTACAGGAAATTATACTAGAGCTGTGAGAAGCACACAATGATTTCGACTGTCGAGAGTTATAGCCATGACAATTATCAGTATTGTTGTCCCCTTAAATCCATACACAGACTTTTAACTTACATTGGTGATTAGATTTTATTATTTAACAAGCGTTTGTGGATCCCACACTTATATGGTAATCAACATTCCTCAGGAGATTTTTGAGTGGTCTACGGGTTTTGAGACAAGAAGAAACTATTGTAAGAGCTTTCAAGGAGATGCTAAGCCTCAGGTCAGTACCATCGCACAATAGAGAGGTGCAAACAACAATGAATTCTAGAATATTTAGGTTGTGCTTATCCTCAGGTCAGTGCCATGTCACAGCAGAGAGGCACACAACTTATCTTCTTGTAAGAGCACCTTTCTTTTACACATAACGCGCCAACAACATTAGTCATTGTTTGATTGCGTTTATCAATTTTTTTCATGTGCTTTCTTCATTTTTTATGGTCGTGCGCACACATTTGTGGCGTTTATTTTGCTCGTCACCCCTTATTGGAATTTATTTGATTGTGTTAACCAGTGATAAGATGGAAACCCACAGCCTGTTAAATAGTTTAGTTTAGATTGTTTCACCAACGAAGTCTACTTGTCTATTGTGTTGAATCTACCGACATATCATACAATGGACTAGCAACCCCTAGGTTTACTTTCTCTATGTAACCCCAGTAACAGACTAGTGTACTATCATTTTTCCTTTATTTGGCTTAAACATTGTAGACTTGAACTTTTAACTATAGCTTTTTGATCTTTTCAGTCCTTTTTAAGTCCCAAACAATTTCTCCCTATGTACTATCATTTTCCATAGTTTTGAATCAATCTCACAGATTTGATTTGCTTTCAGCCTATCTTCCCACCTCCTTTTTTAAAGTAAATAAATACTGAAACTAACCTATTCTCCCCCTAAAATTCTAAAACCGAATTTTTTTGTGTTTTTGGATTTTTAGGATAGAAAGAATTAGAATACAGAAAAATTAAAATAAACAGAAAGACGGACTATGAACTTGATTATTCTGGAATCACATCACTTTTTTTTTCAAGCCATTCACCTCTAAGAGATATAAAAATCGAGGTTTATCAAATGCTTTTGTGTAGAGGTCGGCGTGTTGAAATCCGTATTAATTTTAACAACGTTGATTAATTGTTTTTCAAAACAGTCACGTATAAAGTGATATTTAATACCGATGTGTTTAGTCTTAGGATGCTGGACCGGATTTTTAGTTACAACAATTGCAGCAGAATTATCAACAAAGATAGGGTGTTAGAAAATTACAAACCATAGTCGCGCATTTACAGTTGAATCCAAATGATTTGTGAGCAGCAACTTACAGCAGCAACGTATTCAGCTTCACATGTTGACAGAGCAACAAACGTCTGCTTCTTACACTGCCAGGTGACTAACCGTCTTCCAATGAACTGACAACCTGCTGATGTTGACTTGTAATTCATCTTGCAACCACCGTAGTCCGAGTCACTATACGCTGTACGCTCAAAATCATCATCATGAGGATACCACAACCCGAGTGTTGGAGTACCCTTCAGAGAATGGAATATCCTTTTAACCCTGAGGAGATGATTTACTTTTGGTTTAGCCTGATATGTGGAAGAGAGACACGTGGCACACATGATATCAGGACGAGAAGCTGTGAGGTACATAAGATATCCGATCATCCCTCGGTACATAGTGGCATCTACCAGATCACCATTTTCGTCGAGTGCCACATCGTGGTTTGTGGCAAGTGGAGTTCCAGCAACAGTTGTATTCTCCATGTCAAGCCGACTAAGAATGTCTCCTATATATTTTGTCTAATACAGGAAGATTCATTTGGGTGTCTGATCCACCTATAACTCAAGATAGAACTTCATTTCTCCCATGGCACTCATTTCAAACTCAGTTTTCATCACAGATTCTAATTCCTTACATAAAACTTCGTTTTTCAAACTAAAGATAATGTCATCCATGTAAATCTGAACTAGTAGTAAATCACCATCTTTCTCCTTGATAAACAGCGTACAATCAATAATTCCTTTGCAAAAACCGTGTTTAAGCAGATGAGTTAAAAATTTCTCATAACAGGCTCGAGGGGCTTGATGAAGCCCATACAAAGCCTTGTCCAGTTTGTACACTCTATCTTGATTATAAAGGTCCTCAAATCCCTCGGGTTGACTTACGTATACTGTTTCACGAATCTCACCATGAAGGAAGGCACTTTTCACATCCAATTGATAAACTTTGATTTGCATATTGGATGCATAGGCTAGGAATATACGAATAGCTTCCATCCTTGCCACAGGTGCACACACTTCATTGTACTCAGTTCTTTCGACTTGACTAAACCCTTGAATGATAAGCCGAGCCTTGTTTCGAATTATGACTCCTCGGTCATCTTTCTTGCAACGAAGAACCGATTTGATGCCAAACACCTTACATACCCATGCCTCTTCTTGTAATGCCTCACTTACATACTTAGGCTCAACTTACATACTTAGGCTCAACTTGAGATACAAAGCATCGATAGGCACCATCATGAATATAGCCCTTTTCTATCACTGCTGCATAATCAGCTGAATATAACTAATTTCTAGTTTGAACTCCCGATAGAATATCCCCGATGATGTAGTCCAGGGGACGATGAACGTGTACCCGAGTTCTAGGAGTATCATCTAATGGAGTAGACGATGCAGTGTCTAATGTCGGAGAGTTTAACACATCATACATCATCCGAGCAGCTAAGTCATCATTAGAATGGGAAGATGGCAGATTGAAGGACTTGAAGAATCCATCATAATCGAAGAAGAAGGAAGGTCCTTTTCCAGTAGGGGGGTGGTGAATCTTTGAACATCAACGTTACACCAGACTTCTACCTGATCCGTTGAGTTGTTGTAAACTCGCTTGCCTGGTATACTGTAGCCGAGAAAAATACCTTCTTCTGACTTCTCACAAAATTTTCTAGACTGATGCTTCTTCAATAGCATGCAAGGTGCACCAAACGGTTTGAGATACTCCAAGTTAGTTTTACGTCGCTGGAGTAATTCATAACATGTCTTTCCATGACGTTTGACCACCAGAACCCGATTCAAAGTGTAACAAGCATTAGCCACTGCCTCGTTCCAGAATTGAATATGCAGTTTTGAATCGACTAGCATTGTCCTTGCAGTCTCAATACCTTTCATCTGTGGAGTATATGCAGAAGTGAATTGACGAACAATACCTTTCTCTCGATAGAACGTCTCCATCCACTGATACTTGAACTCTGTGCCGTTATCTGATCGAATCTTTCT
Source organism: Flaveria linearis (assembly GCA_024085815.1). Lineage (NCBI taxonomy): Eukaryota > Viridiplantae > Streptophyta > Magnoliopsida > Asterales > Asteraceae > Flaveria > Flaveria linearis. Next base: position 56,604,280 of record CM044004.1, on the reverse strand, counting down.
AACTTTCAGCTTGTAGAGAGATTCCAGTGTCGTAACCAGATGCTTGAATGATTCAAATGTTCCAGACTTGGCTTTTAGAAACATTACCCAAGAGAATCTAGAGTAATCATCAGTCACGAGAAAGCAATACAGGTCTCCGGCAATACTCCTTGTGCTAACTGGTCCAAACAGATCATGTGTAGAAGCTCGAGTGGAATTTCGATAGAGTTGACTTTCTTTGCTTTGTGAGACTTCTTGATCTGTTTTCCTTTATTGCAAGAGACACAACAATCTAGAAGCTGGAAGTTCTTGACAGTAACTCCCTCTACCAGATCATTCTGAACCAGATGGTTCATCTTCCTCAGATTGATGTGTCCTATTCTTCTATGCCACGAGACTGACTCCCTTTCTGTTGCTTTTGACAGGAAACACTGTGTACTTGATTCAGTTGTGGAGGCTTTTGATAGATCCAAGACATACAGATCATTATATCTTGAAGTTGACATTAATACTTTATCCTCCTCGATGACATAATCCTTCTTCAGTATATAACACTTCTTGTTGTCGAATACAACTTTGAATCCTTTATCACAGATTTAGGAGATAGAAAGCAAGTTATTTTGAAGTTGCTGAACATAGTTGACCTTATCAAACTTGACTTTCTCATTTCCCACTTCGCCTTGAGCGGTGATATATCCTCCTTATTTCCAGCAAATGATACGTGTTCTCCTTTAATGTGTTTGATGTTGAACAGGAGAGACGAATTCCGGGTCATGTGCCTGGACGCCCCACTATCAATAATCCAGGTATTAGTGATAACGCTGTAACGGACACCCTGCACTTACAAAGGAAATTATTAGTTCAAGTTTGGGACCCAAGCCTTAAGTGGCTTGGGTTTCCCAGAGGTATCACACATCATGAACTTAACCACTGTCCTTGAGAGGATGAAGACACATCTTTTTTCTTCTTGTCCTCACTGTCAGACACATTACCTGATTTTTCTTCTCATACCCCAGTTTTGTGTAACGTCTGTTTGTGGTAAACAGATGACTGGCTAATGGTTTGAACTTTAGGTTCACTAATAATCCTAGGTTTAACCTTGGGTGACACATCCTTGCTTTCAGCTCGTCTGTATGGCCCTTGGGATTTTAGAGGAGTATTAGATCTGGTCTTAGAAAATCTAGGTTTTTCATCAAAAAGTTCAATTTTCCTTTTAGGTGTCTGATAATAAGGACAATTTGAAGAGATATGTCCTCGTTTTCCACAACTGTAGCAAGATATCCCTTCTACATATTATGGAAATTGTTGATGTGGGGTTGAGTGTGGAAATTGTTGATATGGGGTTGGTAACTTCTCTTCCTTTTTAGATGTTTCACCTTCTTTAACAAATTTAATTGTTTTGACTTTTTGAACATCTTTTGCCTTAGTTTGATGTGGACTTTGATGATTAACACGTTTAGGGTTCTTTGAGTTAAACTTTTTAGGTTCTGAAATAGACATTTGTGAACCTGATTCCAAGTTAAGCTTTTCAATTTTTTCAGTCACATCCTCAATAGGCATCTTATCTTTAGATCCCAATGTAGTATTCGTCTGTTCAGTGACCGACTTCACAGGTTTACCCATAGAATCTGGATCATGACCAGAGGGGTAGACACCACATGATCCTTTACAGGGTTGTTATTTATTGATCTACATTTAGTATTCAAAGGATAGCATGTGGTGGCAGTACTATTTCAAAACCCAAACCTTCCCCATTATTTCGTTCTTTTACTATGTTTTGAACTATGTGTGAAGAACTTGCCAAGCTATGCAGTTTTTGTTTCAATGATTCAACTTCGACTTCCAAAATTACTTTTTGCTTCTTTGTTTCTTCCAATGAATTTAATTGAACTTAATATCATTTGATTGATTAAGAGCAACAACTTCGGTTTCCTTCAATTGTTTCCCCAGAAGTTCTATCTTTTTTTTGAAACTGCACTCATTTTGTTTTAGCATAGATTTGCTTCAGTGCAGAGTTGCAAATCATTTACCAGATTATCATTGTGTTCTAATAACCTAGCAAATTTTAAATCAATGCTTTCTCTAAATTTGTCACATTCTGCACAAGCATGTTTATCAAATTAGTCATCTTTAGAATTTACCTGTGAAGTACTAGACGACTCAGCCATAAGTGCAGTGTCAGACTCTTCAGCAACTGAATGTTCTGTGTTTGCTGCACTAAACTCTTCTTCCATTAAGTGATCAACGACATCCATAGCTTCTTCAACGTCTGAACGTGAATGCTCAGCTACCATGTCTCCCTCACCTGCAGATCCGTCATCCAAGGTGTCGATAAAAACAACATTAGATTCACCCTCGGATACGAATCGGAAGGACCAGTCTTGCCCTTCATTACCTTACGCAACCAAAGCTTTAGAGTCTTACTTGCTATTGATGCCCCAATCTTATCATTTTCCTGATGATTTAAATAGGGAAATGGATTTCCATTCCTGTCTTCTTAGGCTTAACACACTCCCGCTTGAAGTGCCCTTTCTCACCACAGTTGAAGCACGTGACCTTGGTTTTGTCAAATCCAAATGTAGTATCTTTAGTTGCCACCAAGTTTTGTCCCGTCTTCTTCACAAACTTCTTTGCTCTTCTCACAGCACTAGCCAAGGCCCACATGATATCCATGCGCTCTAACTCAGTTACATCAACTTGCTCGTAATCTTCATCAACAAGATGACAGTTTCCAATCTTTCTAGCAACCAGACCATCATAAGATTAGACAACTGCAGCTAGAAGGTCCATATGCTCTTTCGCTACTTCCACAATCACATTCCTGAGATTCTCAGTCTTTAACTTCGTAGCATTTGCCTCAGGAACTATGTAGTGCGTTCCAGATGACCCGGACGTGTCGGTACCTGATGGGCTGCACTGAGAAGGAGCAGAGGAGTTAGATACAAAAGCAGTTTGTAATGGTGCACCTGACGTGGTAGGAGTTGGGACTGAGTTGTATAAAGCAGGATTCTGAGCGTAGGATCCTTTCTTTGACTTGTACTTCTGACGCAGTTCTTCCTCCCTGAGCTTTAAAATGAAGTCATTTATGTCCAAGGTAGCAAGAGTCTCATTTTGTCTTAAATTGGACACAAATGGATCCTATTGTCTGGTACCATTAGCAAAGCTGGAGACTTTTTCTTCCATGGATGTAACCACACCATGAGTGTGTAACTCACTCATAAGATGATAGAATATGTCGATGATATCATCTAAGCTCTCCTTTCCAATTGGTGAGAAATTGTCAAATTCCTTTTTAAGAGCTTTTGCATTGAGTGCCTTCAGAGTTGCATTGCCTTCGTATCTCTTTTCTAAGGCTTCCTATAACTTCTTAGACTGCTTGTTCTCAGAAAACTGATGAAATATATCTTTAGGTATTGACTGAGTCAACAAGGCATATGCTTTCCTTTTAGCATTATGCATAGTCTTCTGGGCTTCACTCATTCCACCCAATGTAAGCTTTACCCAATTAGCACTGATTGGTACCACGTAACCAGTCTCAATAGATGTCCACAGATTTGGGTCAACTCTATTCAGGTAGATTTCAAACCGTTGTTTCCATTGTGGGTATTCATCCAACGTTAACAGCTTTGGCGGTTTGTTGTGGTTCCCGATCTCACTTTCCAGAAGTAGTAGATTCTGGATGCGTGAATCCTTTCCAACAGTAAAGGAAGAGAACTGATCTTCCATTTCTTTAAACTTGATGAACTAAGAATAGGACAGTTAACTTATGCAATTGGACAAGCAACTGGTTCAACCGTGCGATTGAAGGATGCGAATGGCTTCAACCGTGCGATTGGATTCAGTCAAGCGAATGAACAGGACGAATGAGGTCAACCGTATGGAATACTTCAACCATGCGAATGAACTGTGCGAATGAGTTCAGTCGTGTGATTGAACTACGCGAATGGAGTTCAGTCGTGCGATTGGGCCAATCGTGCGACTAAAGCTGCTGCTGCGGGATAAATCGAATTTTTGAACACTTGACTCAAAATTACGAATTTTCAAGAACCCTAATCTGCCGTATGGGAACAAGTCGAAACCTTTGACACAGAAACTCGACAAAACAAAGTTTTGAAGCGAAAAAGTGTATCTTTTGAATAAAAAGTTAGTTTTTGACACCAAACCACTTGAATCCACACAAAATCACGAGCCTAAGCTCTGATTCCACTTGTTAGGACTGATGTGGTACGGAGTACTTACAGATTCTGCGTGATACCGAATCAAATAGTGCGGAATCCTATTTGGTTGGCAATCCAATCAGTGAGAACGAATATCCTGATCAATCCAACGATGAAACAAACGTAAGAACGAATGAGAATTGATCAGAAACGAACTATGAACTTGGATTGACGATTGGTACGCTCTGGACGGCTAGGGTACGTAGGTATTCGAAGTGTTATGTTTTTCCACAAATTAAGTGGTATTTATAGGTTATCTGTCTTCATTCGTACGAATGAACCATTAGCATGGTTAAGTCGTGCGACAGAATCATGCGATTGACTCATGCGCACGACTGAAGGTTCAGTCGTGCGACTGACTCAATCTTATGTCTCAGTCGTGCGACTGATCCAGTCTTCTGGTTCAGTCGTGCGGCTGGACCATAAGCATGATATATTGTGCGTATGGTCCATTAGCATGGTCCATTAGCATGAACTATCATATGGATAAGTTAAACATACTTCTAAGTTCTTATTGACTTAGAACCATGTAGAACAACATCAAACCAATATAGTAGTTCATACACGTGCAACACATTTAATATAATGATATCATGGCATAATCAAACACAAATTAACATCATAATGCACTTCATATATCATTTATTCAATTCATTACATCAATTACATATATGTAAGACATGAAAGACTTTTACATTTTAGAACATAAACTAGGTACATCAATATGTATCAACAGTGTGTGTGTTTGGTGGATTTTAGGTGCTTGAGCTCATAACCAATGGGTTGGAAGAAGTCTACCCGAAAGTTTGACAAAGGTGAGTTCTAGAACCCCCTTTTTATATGTTTTAAACCGATTTTGGGGCTGGAAATACATGTAAGAACGTTTTTCTAAAATGGGTTTTGTTACCCGTATGTGTATGTATGAATGTGTATGTGGGTGGGTGTAAGTTTGGGTTTGATTTATGGTTATGTTCATATTATGATGCTTAGAATTTTAGTACTAAGCTTAGATCATGATGCATGTTAGTTTAGGGACTGAATTATGTTGATTAGGTGTAAGTTGGTTGCCCATGCGCATAAACAGTGGCCCATGCACCCAACGGTCAGTAGTCTAAGTGTTCCCCATGCGCCAAAACCCCATGCGCCCAAAATCCCATGCGCCCAATAGTGGCCATGCGCCTAGAAATTTGCCCAGAATGACTATGTGTGGGTCATGCGCCCTAATAGTGCCTATACGCCCAGAACCTTTACATGCGCCTAAGTGATCCCACGCGTCCAGAAGGCCATGCGCCTACATAGTGCCCATGCGCCTGCATAGTGCCCACGCGCTGCATATTGCCCATGCGCCTAAGGCTTAGAAATATTTTTATTTCTAAAATTTTTAGGGCTGAAAATGCATACTAAATATACAATTTAAATGACCAAGATTTTAAGAGGTTTTAACAGGAAGATCGATTTTTCTATAACAAAATATGCTATACGAATGTGTTAAAATAAATATTTTCACGCTGACCTTGCAGCACGGCCCCAGCCAGGGGCGTTGCCCCTTGGACCCTACTAGGGGCTGCTGCCCCTAGGACACCGCTGTCAGGGGCTGCCACCCCCGAACCCCTGCTGTCCCCCAGAGGGTCGGTAATGTTCTATGATGACTTGTTATGTATGTGTATGTGTATGGGAATGGTTGATGCATGATGTTTATGATGATGTGTGATGATGTATGTGATGTTATGTGATGCTATGTTTGTTTATGTTATGTTTCCTTATGTTCCTATTATGTATCATTCGGTCACTTACATGTTATGAGTATGAAATGAATGAAAAGTATTATGTAAGCGGAAGTTAATGATAATCATAAGTGGAACGTAAAGAAAGAATGAATGCATGCATTAATGAACGAACAAATGTAAGAAAAGCCATGCAAGCAATGTATGGAGGTTCACACCTAATGAAGGGTGTTAGCTCAACTATGTGTGGGTAGCTACCCTAGAAGGATACACACTGGGGTCTAATCCTTGTGATTGACCATACGTATGGGATCTTGCTGCTTACCCCGGTACTGTGGTCAGGCCACCGGGCACAATGTATGGGAGTCTAATTATAGACTTCGGCCCAGTACCCACTTTATGCATGACGGTGGGGTATAGCACATGTCATTGGTCGAAATGAAGTTACCCGGTACTGTGGTCAGGCCACTAGGCACAATGTAGGGGAGTCTAGTTATAGACTTTGGCCCAGTACTCGCTTTATGCATGACGACGGGGTATAGCCGTGGCATTGGCCTGGAATGTGAGGAAGATAAAGGGGAATGTACGTAAATATGGTAAGGAATATAATGAATGATAACGATGACGTACGATGATGAATGAACGAAAGTTAATGAACGATGATGAAGATAATAATAAAATTATCTATTTGTAGGTATGATGTATGAGCATATATGAAAGTAAAGAACAGTTTTGAATGATAAATGAAGTATTTTATTTATAAACTAGAACTCATTCAGCAACGCTGACTTTTATGTATTTTTCAGTTGGCAGGTGATTGTTGCTGAGGATGGCATGGGACAACTACTTGGTATTTTGGGATGGCATCCATTTGTATGACAATGATGTTTTTGTGATGTAATGCAAATTATGATATTTTGTAACAGTTAACTATATTGTATTATTTTGCAAAAGTATTCATTAATATATGAAATGGTTTTAATTAATTTCCGCTGCCATGTTTAAATAAATGTATGGTTATGTGCTATGAATGACCAACTGTCAGGTGCCTGGGAATGGGGCCTTACAAGTTGGTATCAGAGCCAAAGTTTAAGTGAAATGGGGAAATTTTCAAAAGAAACCTAAACTTAAACTGAGAATGGGATAAAGGGAAGGGATGCCAGTCCAAGTAGCTACTTGCCATCAGGTATATTCTTAAATGTTAACCGGTATTATGTGCGCATGTTATTTGATCTATTCACCCTTAATAGATTTAGATATGATTGTAGTCAGGATTGGAAATGCTTGGGGTATGAAGTGTAAAGTAAGTGGCTAATCATAACTGGCCACTGTAATTAGGGACTTACTATACTTAACATAAACTGGACTATTACCTTGAATGACTGTGTTAGTGTTTTAATCTTATAGCATTTAGGGAATGGTTGGACGAAAATTTTCCAAGTCTTCTAGAGGCAGAGGTCGTGGTGGACGTGGTACTAGGCCACTTGTGACCAGGAGTAGTGCTAAGGCTCCTGAGACGGCTCATGAGAACCCTGAGATTCATGGTCGAAGTGAGGAGAATGAGAATGCTAGTTTGAATGCCTCAGCTAGGGAGGTGATTGCTGATGAGGTTCACTAGGTCATGCAGACAATCTTACCATGTGGTGACCGAAGTAATTAAGTTGTAAGAGAAGGAGAAAGGAAGGAGATGAGTAGGTCCTCGGGAAGGGGAGAGCAAACCGGAGACTGAGATAGTTGTCCTTACTGACGAGGAGGAGAAAGAAAAGCCTATGCCTGAGGCAAGACGAGGCTGTAATTATGGGGCATTCCAAAGATGCAAACCCCCTACATTTGATGGTAATGGCACTACTGCTACTGCTCACCGATAGGTGAGGGAGATGGAGGCTGTCATTGAAATCAGCGAGTGCGGGAAGATCAGAAGGTGAAGTTTGCCACACATTCATTTGTGGACTCGACTCTATATGGTAGGACAACATTGTCCAAGCCGAGGGTAGTAGAGCGATTGGTAGAATGAGGTGGAGTGAGCTGAAAAAGTTGGTGATTGAGGAGTTCTGTCCTTATCGGGAGTTGGACAAGATGGAGAGAGAGTTCCTGCAGCTGGAAGCAGGAATAATGACACATCACAATACACCATCAAGTATAACGAGATGGGACGGCTAGTGCCGGATCAGGTGACACCATTGTCACGGAAGATCAAGAGATACATTCAGGGCTTACCGGCAGACATCCGCAGGTATATGATCGCTGCCCGACCGAGCATGTCAGGTCGGTGGTTTATTTAGCGGGAGGACTGTATGATGAAAGGGAGGTAGTGGTGGCTGAGGTGAGTAAGAAAGGTGGTGGTGACCGGAACTGGAATGGGAAGCGGTTGGACGGGGTGGTGCTCTCGCAAACAACAAGAGTGCACAGGTGGATGACCGATGTGTGGTCATCCGGTGCAGTGTCAAAGAGGTGTGGAAAATGTGGAAAGGAGCATACTGGAGAATGTAGGTAGGGATTGAATGTATGCTTCAAGTGTGGGAGGATAGGACATATAGCAAAGGACTGTCGTGTGGCAAAATTTTTAACTGTGATGGAGAGGGTCACATGAGCAGGGAATGCAAGAAGCCAAGGGCTAAGAGTTCCGGGGAAAATAAGAAGACTGGGACTGAAACGCAGAAGGAAGCGCCAGAGCTTTCACCATGACTAGGGAGGAGGCTAGGACGGACCCAGATTTAGTGTCACGTACGTTTCTAGTAAACCAAACTCTTGCTTCTGTGTTATTTGATTCTGGTGCTAGTAGGAGTTTCATTTCTACAGCTTTTGTGCTAATTTTCCTATCAGTAGTAGGTGTATTGATGAGCCCTTCGATGTAGAAACTGCCATAGGTAAGTCTACCAGGATTTTTGAGATGATAGAAGGTTATGACATAGAATTAGAAGGTCATAAGTTTCCTATTAGACCATTCGCGATGACCTTAGGTGGTTTCGATGTAGTCCTAGGAATGGATGGTTGGCAGACTACGAGGTGAACATCGTGTGTCGCAAGAAGATGATTAGACTGACAGCACCTGATGGGAGTTTGGTGACGGTTTATGGGGATCGGGTCACTACGATTCCGAAAGTGATTTCGATGGCGGTAGTGGGAAAGTGCATGAGAGGTGGATGTAGTGCCTATTTGGCCTACGTGAAAGATGTGGATACGTCAACACCACAACTGTTCGATGTGCCGATCGTGTGTGACATTCCGAACATCTTTCCAGAAGATTTACCAGGTGTGCCACCGGACCGCGAGATCAAGTTTCAAATTGACTTGATACTCGGTGCCCAACCTGTTGCTAAGGCGCCGTATCGTTTAGCTCCCTTCGAGATGAAGGAATTGAGGGAGCAAACTGTAGGAGTTGCTCGATAAGGGGTTCATTAGACCGAGTATCTCTCCTTGTGGTGCTCCGGTCTTGTTCATGAAGAAGAAGGACGGTAGTATGAGGATGTGCATCGACTAGGATGAGTTGAACAAGTTGACGTTGAAGAATCAGTATCCATTATCGAGGATTTGATGAATTGTTTGATCAACTTCAAGGTGCTAGTTGGTTCTCCAGGATAGACCTTCGATCTGGCTACCATCATTGAAGGGAAGGAGCAAAGTATTCCTAATACAGCTTTTCGCATGCGTTATGGACACTATGAGTTCCTCGTTATGTCCTTCGCTTTAACAAACGTGCCAGTTGTATTTATGGACCTGATGAATCGAGTATGCCGGCCGATGTTGGATAAATCAGTGATTGTGTTTATTGATGATATCTTGATTTACTCGAGGAGCAAAGATGAGCATGCCTGTCACATTCAGGAAGTGTTGGAGACATTGAGAAAGGAGAAGTTGTATGCTAAGTTCTCCAAGTGGGCTTTCTGGTTGTCTGAAGTTCAGTTCTTGGGTCACGTGGTAAATCCCAAAGAGATTATAGTAGACCCAGCAAAGGTGGAGGAGGTAATGCAATGGAAGTCTCCAAAGACGCCATCCGAGATCCATAGCTTCTTGTGGTTGGTGGATATTATCAAAGATTCATCCAAGACTTTTCCAAGATAGCTTCTCCGTTGACTAAGTTGAGCCACAAGGATGTGAAGTTTGTATGGGGTCATGATGAAGAGAAGGCTTTTAAGGAGTTAAAGATGAGGTTGACATAAGCTCCTGTCTTGTCGTTACCCGAAGGGAGCGAGGACTTGGTAGTCTATTCCGATGCTTCTTACTCGGGGTTGGGGTGCGTGTTGATGCAAAGATGGAAGGTTATATCCTACGCATCCCGGCAGTTGAAAGTTCATGAGGTTAATTATCCTACACATGACTTGGAGCTAGCAGCTGTGGTTTTTGCCTTGAAGATTTAGCAGCACTACTTATACGGAACAAAGTGCACCATCTTCACAGACCATAAAAGCTTGAAGTACTTCTTCGAGCAGAAAGATTTGAATATGAGGCAGAGGCGATGGTTGGAGCTCATAAAGGATTACGATTGTGAGATCCATTACCATCCGGGCAAGGCCAACGTGGTGGCAGATGCCCTTAGCCGAAAGGAGAGACCCGAGCCGATTCGGGTGAAGGCTTATCAGTTGATTATGACCTCTGATGTGATGACGCAGGTTAAGGAGTTTCAAGATGAGGCATGGAAAGAAGATCATCTTGACTCTGAAAGGATGAGCGGCCTAGTCATAGAGTTGGGTGAAAACACTCTTGGTGTTAGAACCCGATATGGGCGGATGTGGATTCCGTGTTACGGGGACTTACGTGGAAAGGTCATGGATGAGGCTCACAAGACTCGATACTCCATTCATCCTAGTGCTACCAAGATGTACCATGATATGAAGAAGAATTATTGGTGGCGGGTTATGAAGCTTGGCGTAGCATAATACGTGAATAAGTGTCTTACTTGCTTGTAAGTGAAGGCGGAGCATTAGAAACCGTATGGGAAAATTCAACCTTTGGATATACCGAGTGGAAGTGGGAGCATATCACCATGGACTTTATTACGAAGCTACCGCTTACCCGAGAGGGTATGATGCCATATGGGTGATAGTTGATCGTTTGACGAAGAGTGCTCAGTTCCTACCGATCCGAGAGACGTATCCTCTGAGAGACTCGCGGATCTATTCATCAAGGAGATTATAGCTCATCATTGTGTACCGGTGTCTATTGTATCTGATCGTGACACTCGGTTTACATCTAAGTTTAGAAGAGATGCCATGATGCGATGGGGACGAGGCTACACATCAGCACGACTTATCATCCTCAGACGGACGGTTAGTCTGAGAGGGACGATCGTGACACTCGAGGACATGCTTCGAGCGTGCGTGATCGATTTTGGAGGAAGTTGGGACGATCACTTACCGTTATGCAGAATTCTCGTACAACAACATTTATCATGTCAACATTGGCATGCCACCATACGAGATGTTATATGGTAGGAGATGTAGGACACCCGTTTGTTGGGGTGATATTGGTCAGAAAGAGTTGGGATGTATTGAGGTGATCGAGGCTACGACTAAGAAGCTAGAAAAGATCAAAGCCTTATGAAGGCAGCTAAGGATAGACAGAAGTCGTATGCTGATAAGAGACGTAGACGATTGAGTTCCAGGGGGTGATAGGGTTATGTTGAAAGTATTACCTTGGAAGGGTATCATTCGTATTAAAAAGCGGGATGTATGTATGTATACATATGTATGTACGTATACATATGTATGTGCATATACATATGTATGTGCATATACATATGTATGTGCGTATACATATGTATGTGCGTCCACATATGTATGTGCGCATACATATGTATGTGCGTATACATATGTATGTGCGTATAATATGTATGTGCGTATACATATGTATGTACGTATACATATGTATGTACGTATACATAAATATGTATGTAGATATACATACATATGTATATAGATATTCATACATATGTATGTACATATATGTGACATCCGGTAATTTTCCGTTACCAAAACCATTAGTTCCGTTAAGTCTTGGATACACGTGTCGTGAGCACACACTAGTTGTCGTTGAACGTTGATGACTTAATAATAATAATCTATGATAAACAATGATAATATAATTAATAATATTTATTATTAGTTGTGATTATGTGATTCATGATTTATAGAATCTTAAATATTTATTTTGTAGAAGTTTTACGCGATCACGTGACTATGTGTTGTATGTATATTTGTGTGTTGTGTGAATTATTGTAAATGTTTTATTATTATTATTGTTGGCTAATAATACTTATAGATTGTAGTTGAAATTACTTATAAAGTGTTAAAAAGATTGGTTTTATAAAATAAAAATCAGGGGTTAATTTGTAATACCTTTAACCAAATATTACCAAATTACAACCCTAAACCCTCCCCAAACCCATTTTCAGCCGCAACCTCCCTTCCCACCCTCTCACATTGCGATTTTGATCAAGAAAGGATAAGAACAATTTGATTTTGGTGGATTCCAAGTGTTACAAGGTGTTTTACAAGTCCAATTGTTGATTTTACTCATCTAAAGGTTAGTATTGTGATGTTTTGCGAATTTGTGTTCTTGAGGAGCCCAAATCCGAAACTTTTAATGATGATATAAAATTGATGGTTAATCCATGTTAGTATTGTTGTATTAATGCTAGATTAGGTATCAATTTCATGTTTTGTATGGATTTGGATGTCCTAGCCAAATTAGGTCAAACTAGAAACTTGATTTGGGGAAACTTCATGATTGATCAAATTGATGGTTGTTTGATGATGGTTATGATGTTAGTTTGGTTGAATGAATGCTAGAATACATTGATCATGCAAGAAATTTATGAATTGAAGGCGTTGCTCATAGGTTACTGAGAATAGTAACTTTATTTTGCATGATATGATGATTTGATGCTGAATTGATGTTGTTGAAGTATTAGGATGACATACGTATGTTAGATTGATGATATGTATGCTAGAAAACCAAGAATGAATATTGTAGTTCATAGATTTCCAAAAGTAGTAACTTTTTAGATATGTGATTGATGAATTATGATATTTGGATGTTGTTGATCGTGCTTAGATGTTATTATGAACTTGATATGGCATATTGATGAATGCATGTATACATTGGGTGTATGATAGATTTTGGGATGTACTTTCCCAAAAGGGAAACTTTATTTACACAAGATTTGGAGGATGATAGTTTAAGCATGTTTGGGACATTAGGAGCATGTTAGTATGTCCATGGATGATTTCTAAGGTGATAGAACCTGTTAAATAGGTTGTATGGAGTGCCTATTTGGTTATGTGTGATTTCTGTACTTTGATGATCATGTATGATGTTGAACGTGGATTAGTAACTAGGGCATCATGTTTGGGACTGGAAATTGATCATCTTGGTGTATGTTGAATATAATGGACATGTTGAATGTTTTGTTGATTAGTATGGATGATTAATTGGTAAATTATCTGTTTTGGCCTGTTTATGATAATTCATAGTTATGGGTCATATGAGTAGGTTATGCATGATTTGACCTTGTATGATGTATGATCATGTTTGTTTAAATGGTTTACAACACAATGTCACCAACGGGTCAAATGGGTGAACTGGGTCAAACGTGTTTGTTTTCTAAACCTAGAGTCTTGGTTTAGTTACTTAGGGTTTTACATGTTCTCTGTTTACACGTACTCATGTACTTACATGATCTAGGTAACCTCTGAAGGTTGTCTGTCCACTCTTTTCTTCAAGTAAACTCCAAGTACTCATTACGCGTATCAGGTGAGTTCATGCCCCACTCTTATTTAATCTCTTTTGGGGGAGATAGCATACTGGTAATTTCACAAACGCTTTATATATTTAAGTTGTGTATAATATTAATATAGTGCTGTTTACCATGGAAAAGTCCTCACACTTTCAAATTGTTAATATGAATAGCGGGAAAACTTGGGTAGTACTACTGGATCTGACGAGCCACACCTGTGTGACTCGAGGTCAACCGGGTGCAATTTGTCCTATGAACATTTATCACGACCTGGTAAGTCGTGACAGGCGGCAAAAACTATCACACTCAGCTTCAATTGCGAAATCACTATGAATTAATATTTATTGTTAATAGACTAGCTATCTGTTACAATACACTGCTTATATATATATCACAACTGTTAAACTGTTTATGTTTAAACGCCAACTCTTGAACTCACCAACCATTGTGTTGACATTTTAGTATGCTATTCTCAGGTCGATAACTCAGCTTGCCAGTAGGAGCACAGCACGGGTCCAGGATGCATTCTAAGGCATTAATTTACAAACACATTGCTTGTCTTTACATTATGGGTTTCAAACATTTGGTTGGCAAATGTTTGGCATATTATGCATTTCAGTATTTTAGGTTTCTTATTTTTGCAAAACGCTTCCGCATGGTTTTAATGTCTGAATGTTGGTTTGTTTTATTTTAAAGATGGTATATAGAGTCGTTCCGAGTAACTATTGACTGTGATCCTGGTTGTTCACACGCCTCGCGGTAAAACTCTGCACGTGGATTTTGAGGGTGTGACAGATTGGTATCAGAGCCATTGGTTATAGAGAACTAGGTTGCATACACACTTGACTATAACCTCACACAGTTAGTTAGTTACTTGTTCCTGATTTCTACTGTATACTCATTGGCATACACATCACATCCCTGCAGCATGGCATCATCGTCACGGGTTTTGGGAAAAAGACATACTCGTTCTGGATCCCCTCCACCTGTACCTTACCGAGTGTATGACTGGCCGCGACATCCTTACCCCTTGGTGAGATAGGCGGGGATCAACCGTTTGTGTCACCTGAACGCGACCCTCCACGAGATTGGATTTATTACCCAACTTGTACAGATCGCATGATTTGTAGAGAGCGTGTTCGGATGCCGGCCACTGCTGGACCTAGGACTAGGTCAACAACTACCTCTGCGACACCCACCCTCCCATCTCTAGATGCACCCCTTGAGCAAGTCGTGACGGCATTGACCGCGACACTTGAGGCTAAGCGTTGACGAGTTGGAGTGCTCACTGACGAGAACTCCACACTTAAGAATGATATACGCCGACTATGGCTAAAGATGGCTATAATTAAGGAGCGGTGGTCGATGTCCATCCTAGGAAATTTCAAAATGGCTGGTAGAGTGATGGATCTTTCTGAGCGTATAGGCGAACAGGATCTCCACAATGTGGGCGTCAAGAGCAGACTAACCGGATTAGAAGCACAGCTCGCAGCACTACAAATCGAGGATAACCCTGCACCTGTCGAAGACTCCGATGAAGACCCTGAGGAAGAACCAAAAGAAGCTCCGGACGGTGGAAACAGTGATGGATCAGCTTTGTTCGATTGATTCTCGTTATTCTTTTAATTTTGACTGCATAGCGTTTATTTGAAACCTATGTGAGAAGGGTTATTTCCCCACCCGAACGACCAACTCAAATTTTGACATTGATAAATATTTTGTGACTCATTTGCAATTTATTTACCTTTGGTTATTATTTTGTTATAAATGTTGTGGTGTTGATGAATTCATTATTTCTTCATGTTTATGTACTTCAATGAGATAAACGTGTTGATGTTACTCATTATTGTATGTGTGAATGTAAAGTGAATAATGGATGCCCGTGGACGTGGATGTGGTCGTGGGCGTGGGCGCGGACGTGGATGTGGCACCGGAGATCATGGCGGCGGTGCCATAAACATGACCCCTGCTGAATTAGCTGCCCTGATAAACGAACATGTTCAGGCACCGGTAGCTGCTGCCCAACCGGGACAGCCAGCAGGTAAACGATAATAGAAACTTAAATCAAGTACCACAGTTAACCGTATAGGATATCTGACCAATGTTTATCGTGTTAAAACAGGACCACCAGTGTGTACTTATAAGTCCTTTATGGACTGTAAGGCACACACCTACAGCAGGACTGAGGGAGCTGTAGGGCTGGTATGATAGTTTGAGAAGACAGAATCTGTTTTCTCCAAGCGCAACTGCTCACCTGTCGATCAGGTGAAATATGCCCCGGGACCTTGGAAGGTGCCGCGTTATCCTGGTGGAATACACAAGTACAAATGCTAGGGCAAGCTATGGCAAATGAGCTTCCCTGAAATGAATTCAAGGAGATGATGACCGAGGAGTACTGTCCTTCGAGTAAAGTGCAAAATCTAGAGATAGAGTTCTGGTAACTTAAAATGCAGGGCTCGGAAATCGAGGCCTACACTACCCGAACTCATGAATTGGCCACTCTACGCCCAGGAATGGTGAATGAGATGCATAAGCGGGTTGAGCACTACATTCGGGGTTTGGTGCCCGAAATTCAGAGCATGGTGACTGCCTCCAACCCTGCTAAAATTTAGAAAGCTATTCGTTTAGCTCATAAGCTGACCGAACAAGCAGTGGAACAAGGACGTTTACCGAAGCGGGGTGCTGTGGTGAGCGTGCCCGATAACAAGAGGAAATGGGATGCTTCCAACAACAACAAATCATCATCATCCAGCGGTCAACATCAACCTCAGCAACAACAGCCGGTTCAGCAACAATAATGGAGGTTCGATAACAACCGTAACTTCAACCAGACGGCTTCAAACAATAAGGACCCGGCGGCTATGGTGGTAAACAACAAAGGTGCACTCGGTGTAACTACCACCATGTGGGAAGGTGTGACAACTTTAAGTGTCAGCGCTGCGGTAAGATGGGACACGCAACCAAGGACTATCGTGGTGAATTGGTAAAGAAGCCACAACAACCTCAGGAGTCTCCTAAAGGTTGTTTTGAATGTGGGAAGGAAGGGCGTTACAGGTGAAACTACCCGCAACTGAGGAAAAATGGTAATGGCAATGGTCAAAATAACAACAACCATGGCAACAACAACAACGATGGCAATGGCAATGGGAATGGTGGTAACAACAATGGAGCCAAAGGGAGAGCCTTCGTTATTGGCTCAGGTGAGGCTCTAAATGACCCTACGACTGTTACTGGTAGGTTTTCTATCAATGGATGTTTCGCTACGGTACTATTCGATACTGGAGCTGATAGGAGTTTCATATCCTTAAAGTTCTGTAGTGTTCTAAGTGATATTCCCTCTACCTTAGAATCTAAATACACCGTAGAATGGCCGATGGTAAACAGATCCATGTAACACATATTCTTAGAGATTGTAAGATAGAGCTGCTGGTCATACTTTCGCTATAGATCTTATGCCTGTTACACTAGGAAGTTTTGAGGTTGTGATAGACATGGATTGGCTCTCTAATAAGCAAGCGGAAGTCATATGTCATGAGAAAATCGTACGAATTCCTATTGGTGATGAAATCTTTCAGTCAGAGGCGATAGGAGTAGTGCAGTGATAGGCATCATCTCTTACATGAAAGCACAAAAGTTGTTGCGAAAAGGTTGTTTGGCTATTCTGGCACTCGTCACCGATAAGCAACCGGAGGAAAGGAGAATGGAGGACATACCTGTGGTATGAGACTTTCCAGAGGTGTTTCCAGAGGATCTTCCTGGGCTACCACCTCATTACTAGGTGGAATTCCAAATTGAACTGACTCCCGGCGTAGCCCCGATTTCTAGGGCACCTTATCGATTAGCACCGAACAAACTACAGGAGTTGTCATCACAACTTCAGGAGCTTTTAGATAAGGGCTTTATTTGACCTAGCACTTCACCATGGGGAACCCTGTCCTCTTGTTAAGAAGAAATATGGCACGTTTCGAATGTGCATCGATTATAGGGAGTTAAAAAAGTCACAGTCAAGAACCGATACCCTTTACCTCGTATCGACGATTTGTTTGATCAGCTTCAGGGATCAAGCTATTATTCAAAAATTGATTTGAGATCTGGTTATCATCAACTTAGAGTCCGAGAAGAAGACATCTCCAAAATTGCGTTCCGTACTCGTTATGGTCATTATGAATTCTTGGTCATGCCTTTTGGGTTGACTAATGCACCTGCGGTGTTCATGGACCTCATAAGTCGCATATGCAAACCCTATCTCGATCAATTCGTCATTGTGTTTATCAATGACATACTGATATACTCTAGGACCAAGGAGGACCATGAAGAGCACTTACGATTGATCTTAGAACTATTGAAGAATGAGCAACTGTACGCTAAATTCTCCAAGTGTGACTTTTGGATACGAGAAGTGCAATTTGTAGGTCACATTGTTAATGAGAAGGGGATACATGTTGATCCTGCCAAGATTGAGGCGATAAAGAATTGGGCTATACCCAAAACGCGGGCGAGATAAGGCAATTTTAGGATTAGCAGGATATTACCGATGATTCATAGAGGGATTCTCTAAGATTGCAGAACCTCTCATAGCGTTGACTCACAAGGGAATGACATACAAATGGGTGAGAGTCAAGAACTGACTTTTCAACTGTCAAAATAGAAACTCTGTAGTGCACCGATATTGGCACTGCCAAAAGGAACAGATGATTTCATGGTGTATTGTGACGCATCATTCAAGGATTGGGTTGTGTCCTGATGCAACGTGACAAAGTAATAGCTTACGCCTCGAGACTACTAAAAGTTCACGAGAAGAACTATAAACCCATGACCTGGAATTGGGTGCAGTAGTTTTTTCCTTAATGATTTGGAGACATTACTTGTACAGTACCAAATGCACTATTTAACTATCATAAGAGTCTTCAGCATATCTTTGAGCAAAAGGAGTTGAATATGAGGCAACGACGTTGGGTGGAGCTTCTCAACGATTATGATTGCGCTATCAAGTACCATCCTGGAAAGTTAAGGAAGCACAGATAGAAGCCTTAAAGAGGAAAATGTTAGTTCTGAGTCATTACGGGGAATGGATAAACAATTGGTAGTAAAAGAGGATGGAGTTTGATACTTCATGGATAGACTTTGGGTGCTCGTATATGGAAATCTAAGGGATTTAGTTATGAGTGAGGCACATAAGTCTAAGTATTCCATACATCCTGGATCTGACAAGATGTATCATGACCTAAAGGCGCACTACTGGTGGCCTAACATGAAGGCGGATGTAGCTACGTATGTGAGAAAGTGTTTGACCTACTCAAAAGTAAAGGTGGAATACCAAAAACCATCTGGACTGTTACAGAAACCCGAGATACCAATGTGAAAATGGGAACAAATCTCCATGGATTTTATTACTAAGTTACCCCGGACTAATGCTGGTTGTAACACAATATGGGTTATTGTGGATCGGTTGACCAAGTCCGCTCACTTCCTTGCAATTAAGGAAACGGATAAAATGGAGAAATTAACCCGACTGTACCTTAAGGAAATCATTTCGAGACACAGTGTACCGATCTCAATTATTTCTGACCGCGATGCTCGTTTCACGTCATAATCACTGCAAAAAACTCTGGGTACACGATTGGATATGAGTACTGCTTATCATCCACAAACTGACGGCCAGAGTGAGCGTACCATACACACTTTGGAGGATATGCTACGTGCTTGTGTGATTGATTTCGGGAACAACTGGGAAGTTCACCTGCAATTGGTGGAATTTTCCTATAATAACAGTTATCACACTAGCATACAGGCAGCACCTTTCGAGGCTTTGTATGGGAGAAAATGTAGATCACCGGTTTGTTGGGCTGAAATTGGTGATAGTCAACTAACAGGTCCCAAGCTAATACATGAAACAACTGAGAAGATTGTGCAGATACGGAACCGTATGGTTACAGCGCGAGACAGACAGAAAAGTTACACTGACAAACAATGGAAACCTTTAGAGTTTCAGATTGGTGACAAGGTCTTATTGAAAGTCTCACCATGGAAAGGCGTAGTTCGGTTTGGCAAGCAAGGGAAGCTAAATCCGAGGTATGTTGGAGCATTTGAGATATTGGAATGAATAGGTCTAGTGGCCTATCGACTAGCCTTACCTGATTCACTGGGTGGAGTCCACGATGCGTTCCATGTTTCAAATCTGAAGAAGTGTCTATCTGACGAGACACTAATTGTACCACTAGGGGACGTTCAAGTGGATGAACAATTACGCTTTATCGACGAACCAGTCGAGGTGATGGACCGTGAGGTGAAAACACTTAAGCAAAGCAAGATACCCATAGTCAAAGTTCATTGGAACTCGCGAAGTGGACCAGAATTCACGTGGGAACGAGAAGATCAAATAAAATTTAAGTATCCTCAACTATTCGAGACGATGCCCGCAGATGAAGGTATTGATTTAAATTTCGGGGCGAAATTTCTTTCAACATGGGGATGATGTGACAACTCACCCAAAATCACTCGATTTCAATTTCTGTGTGCCAATGCAGTAGACCAGTGATGGAACACTCTCACCATGTAACGCAATTTTCAGGACGAAATTTATTTCAACATGGGGATAATGTGACATCCGGTAATTTTCCGTTACCAAAACTCCGTTTGTTTCCGTTAAGTCTTGCATATACGTGTCGTGAGCACACACTAGTTGTCGTTGAACGTTGGTGACTTAATAATAATAATCTATAATAAACAATGATAATCTAATTAATAATATTGTTTATTAGTTGTGATTATATGATTCATGATTTATAGAATTTAAATATTTATTTTGTAGATTTTTACGCGATCACGTGACTATGTGTTGTATGTATATTTTCGTGTGTTGTGTGAATTATTGTAAATGTTTAGGATTATTATTGTTCGCTAATAATACTTATAGATTGTAGTTAAAATTACTTATAAAGTGTTAAAAAGATTGGTTTTATAAAATAAAAATCATGGGTTAATTTGTAATTACCTTTTAACCAAATATTACCAAAATTACAACCCTAAACCCTCCCCAAACCCATTTTCGGCCGCAACCTCCCTTCCCCACCCTCTCACATTGCAATTTTGATCAAGAAAGGATAAGAACAATTGGATGTTTTGTGAAATTACTTATAAAGTGTTACAAGGTGTTTTACAAGTCCAATTGTTGATTTCTACTCATCTAAAGGTTAGTATTGTGATGTTTTGTGAATTTTGTGTTTTTGAGGAGCCAAATCCGAAACATTTGATGATGATATGAAATTGATGGTTAATCCATGTTAGTATTGTTGTATTGATGCTAGATTAGGTATCAATTTCATGTTTTGTATGGATTTGGATGTTCTAGCCAAATTAGGTCAAACTAGAAACTTAATTTGGGGAAACTTTATGATTGATCAAATTGATGGTTGTTTGATGATGTTATTATGTTAGTTTGGTTGAATGAATGCTAGAATACATTGATCTTGCAAGAAATTGATGAATTGAAGGCGTTGCTCATAGGTTACTAAAATAGTAACTTTATTTTGCATGAAATGATGATTAGATGTTGAATTGATGTTGTTGAAGTGTTAGGATGACATATGTACGCTAGATTGATGATATGTATGCTAGAAAACCAAGAATGAATATTGTAGTTCATAGTTTTCCAAAAGTAGTAACTTTTAGATATGAGATTGATGAATTATGACATTTGGATGTTGTTGATCATGCTTAGATGTTATTATGAACTTGATATGGCATATTATTGATGAACGCATGTATCCATTGGGTGTATGATAGATTTTGGGATGTACTTTCCCAAAAGGAAATCTTTATTTACACAAGATTTGGAGGATGATAGTTTGAGCATGTTTGGGACATTAGGAGCATGTTAGTATGTCCATGGATGATTTCTAAGGTGATAGAACCTGTTAAATAGGTTGTATGGAGTGCCTATTTTGTTATGTGTGATTTGTGTACTTTGATGATCATGTATGATGTTGAATGTGGATTAGTAACTAGGGCATCACGTTTGGGACTGGAAATTGATCATCTTGGTGTATGTTGAATGTAATGGACATGTTGAATGTGTTGTTGATTAGTATGGATGATTAATTGGTAAATTATCTGTTTTGGCCTATTTATGATAATTCATAGTTATGGGTCATATGAGTAGGTTATGCATGATTTGACCTTGTATGATGTATGATCATGTTTGTTTGAATGGTTTACAACACATAATGTCACCAACGGGTCAAACGGGCCAACTGGGTCAAACTTGTTTGTTTTCTGAACCTTGAGTCTTTGGTTTAGTTACTTAGGGTCTCACATGTTCTCTGTTTACACGTACTCATGTACTTACATGATCTAGGTAACCTCTGAAGGTTGTCCGTCCACTCTTTTCTTCAAGTAAACTCTAAGTACTCATTACGCATATCAGGTGAGTTCATGCCCCACTCTTTATTTAATCTCTTTTGGGGGAGATAGCATACTGGTAATTTCACAAACGCTTTATATATTAAGTTGTGTATAATATTAATATGGTGCTGTTTACCATGGAAAGTCCTCACACTTCGAATATTAATATTGAATAGCGGGGAAACTTGGGTAGTACTACTAGGTCTGACGAGCCCCACCTGTGTGACTCGAGGTCAACCGGGTGCAATTTGTCCTATGAACATTTGTCACGACCTGGTAAGTCGTGACAGAAAGCAAAAACTATCACAGTCAGCTTCAATTGCGAAATCACTATGAATTAATATTTATTGTTAATATACTAGCTATCTGTTACAATACACTGCTTATATATATCACAACTGTTAAATTGTTTATGTTTAAACGCCAACTCTTGAACTCACCAACCATTGTGTTGACATTTTAGTATGCTATTCTCAGGTCGATAACTCAGCTTGCCAGTAGGAGTACAACACGGGTCCAGCATGCATTCTAAGGCTTTAATTTATAAACACATTTGCTTGTCTTTACATTATGGGTTTCAAACATTTGGTTTGCACATGTTTAGCCATATTATGCATTTCAGTATTTTGGGTTGTCTTATTTTTGCAAAACGCGTCTGCATGATTTTAAAGTCTGAATGTTGATTTGTTTTATTTTAAAGATGGCGTATAGAGTTGTTCCGAGTAACTATTGACTGTGATCCTGGTTCGCTCACACGCCTCGCGGTAAAACTCCGCACGTGGATTTTGAGGGTGTGACAATATACATACATATGTATATACATATACTACATAGGTATGTACATATACATACATACATATATATACGTATATATATACATACATATATATATATATACATACTATATATATACATATATATATATACATATATGTACGTATATATACGTACATATATACATATATACATATATACATACAAATATGCATATATACATATATACATATACATATATACATATATACATATATATGCATATATACATAGATATATATAACATATATATACATACATAAATACATATATATATATATATATACATATATATATAGATATATTACATATCTATACATACATATTACATACATATATACATACATATATACATACATCTATAATACATATATACGTACATATATACATACATATATACATACATATATACATACATACATATATATACATAGCTATATACATATACTATATACATATATATATGTATATATATGTATATATATGTATATATATGTATATATATGTGTATATATATGTGTATACATATGTATATTTATATAGTATATATATACATTAATTGAGAACCATAAATCTGTAAAGAACCAGAAAGAACCACTTAACTCTTTATACTTTTAAAAAAATATATCAAAATGTTTGTAATTTTACTACTTTAAAATAAATTTTTAAAAATCATGATGTCTATAGTCTTTTGATAATGTGCATCAATGCACAACATTGTATTGCATATATGAACATTTTAAAGTTTTTCTAAAAAATTGAGAAGAGAGGTGTTAAAATGAAAAAAGATTAAAAATAGAATCAAACCATCATCTTTTTGAATTATCAATTTTATCAAGGTGTTATATATATTGCTTATGTGGTTTCTAGTAGTTCTTTACATATTTATGGTTCTCAATAGAATGCTTCCCTATGTATATATATATATATGTAATATAGGGTGTGGTTCAAATGTGAACCCTCCCTATTTGTAATAACCTTAACTTTTTCTTAGTCATAGATTCATTCTAAACGTTTTAATCCAATGGCTCTAAATAAATATGAATATTTTAAATTTTCAATACTTAAGTTTAAATGAAGAAGGGTATTAAGGTCTTTTAGTCACCTCATTTAACACTGTACATTTGACTTTTTGTGACTCTTTCTGTAATAACAACCATCAAATCAATCATGCCATCCATTTAACAAATTCTTAATTTCTTAAAGTAACATTTTTTATTATCGTTACTAATTGAAATCACATTTTGAAAATTATTTTTTGAAAGTACAGAATGTATATGTTCTTACTCTTAGGATAATGTGTCATGCCATTATTTCATCATAAAAACATATAATATAATAAGGTTTTAGATAATAATTAATGTAACTACTAGTTAGTGTAATTATATTAATTTAATTACAATGATATATTGATGTACTTATGTTTCTATAAGTATTCTATTTTTCCATAAATTATAATTAGTTTTTAAAATCTATTTAGTAAGGATGTGCATGGTCGGTTTGATTTGATTTTGACCTTAAACAAAAACAAAAACAAATATTTGGTTTTTGTTTTCTTGTAAGGCCCCGTTCCCGGGAAGCCTCACAGTTAGTTAATCATAGCATAAAATCACTTTATAAACAAAACATTGCAGGGAATTGTAAGGCCCCGCTCTCGGGCACCTACAGTTGGTCGTTTATTGCACATAAAACATACATTTGGTATATATTTATAAAACATCTTAAATAAACATTGCAGCGGAAACATTCAAAAGATACATTTCATTTCATCATAAAAGCTTGAACAAAAGATTACATCGTTACTGATTACAAAATGGTCATAAATAGTGACCTCTAGTATGGAAATATTAAAATTTTCATCATAAGAAGATTCCTTAAGTAATCCCGTTTATCGGGATCCTAAAGGAATCTTGCACTTGCATGCAACATAATGTGGTTTGCGTGCATTATGGGCCCATAACACATTGCGTGACAGCATTATCAAAAGGAGAATGCCATCCCCAACGAGCTGAGTAGTCGCCTCGTGCCATCCCCAGCAACACTACCTGCCAACTGGAAACACATAAAAAGTCAGCGTTGCTGAGTGAGTTCTAGTTTTTAAAATAAACATACTTTATTTACATTATAAACCATTCCTTTCTTTCACATGATCATACATCATACGTACACATAGATATATTCTTTATTATCTCATCGTTCGTTATACATCATTATCTTTCAGTTCTCATATGGATCCTGTCAGGCTTTACCCATCATAGCACTTGACTATGATTACTGTGGTCGAATGACAAGGATCCCTTTCATCTTTGCTTGCACATTGAATACTTTTTGTACCACTACCATATGCTATACCCGATCAGTCTTAGCTACTGGGCCGTGAATCAATAGAGCGTATGCCACAGTACTAGTAGTAAGCGGTAGAGGTACCATGACTAGGGTCAATCACAAAGAAGGACCCGTTACCTTAATTCAATGCTGCGAGACTTAGTTCTTTCATTCATTAATGCATGTATTCATCATCATATTTCCTTTTCATTCATTCATTAATACATGCATTCATCATCATGTTCCTCTTTCATTTCTTTCACTTTACGTTACATAATACTTCGTTCATTTATTTCCATAATCATAAAGTTTTCGGAAAGATAAACATACATAATCATAAGGAACATACACATAACATTCATTCATCATCACATAAAGCATCACACATATATGGTATACCATAGGTATACCCATGCAACATCATCATCATCATCATGCCTATGATACTCGTTTACCCGAATAAATAAGATCTTACTAAGCTTAATCCACATTTTCACCCTGGTTCATCCGCATTAGTCTGACCATCCGCATTGGTCAATGCGGATTAGGAATGCCTT
Organism: Flaveria linearis; assembly: GCA_024085815.1. NCBI lineage: Eukaryota > Viridiplantae > Streptophyta > Magnoliopsida > Asterales > Asteraceae > Flaveria > Flaveria linearis. The sequence goes on along the minus strand of CM044004.1, from coordinate 56,578,527 downwards.
ATCCGCATTTCATGATTCTACCCGCATTAGTCCATGCGGATGAGGAAATGCCTTAGTCGCATTCCATACTGTCCGCACTAGACAAATGCGGCTGAGGAAAGTGCTCTTACCATATTTCGTATACTACCCGCATTGGTCAATGCGGTTGAAGAATGCCTTGGCCATTCTTCCTGACTTGTCCGCATTAGATCAATGCGGCTGAGTGATTGCCTTAGGCATTTTTCTTGTTTTGTCGCATTAAGTCGATGCGGATGAGGAATGCTTTAATCCGTATTCTGACCTATCCGTATTAGGTCAATGCGGATGAGCAACTTTGCCTTACCCGCATTTTCCTGGGCACCCGCATTAGTCCATGCGGTATGAGCAGTTTGCCCTGCCCCACTTGTGCTGTTTTTCAGCTCTCAATCATCATCTCAACATACATTAGCACAGAATTATCATATTACCCATTAGAACCACCTAAACATCATGTATACCGTTCTAAAATACATTAACAGTATACCTATGAACGTTCATGCGTGAATCATATATATCTATCCTGGAAAGTTCACATGTAGTGGAACCAGCTTCCCGAACAGACCGTATACAAATATACATATACATACATGTACGGGTTAAACCCCCGCAACTCAAAAAACAGTTTCAATATGTGTTCCAGCCCCAAAATCGTTCGAAAAATGCATAAAAGAAGGGTCTTAGAACTCACATTGTGTTGCTGGGTATGGCTTCTTCAAAAACCGTCGCGTCGTGAGACCTTGTACCTCGAATCCGCCCTCTTCTTCTTCTTGTTCTTCCTTCAAATTCCCATGGTCTGCTCTTTCTCTCTCTAGAACACTCGAAGATTTAGAGTTGTGAGAGAAAAAGTGTGGGCAGCCATCCCTATGTATATCAGATATTTACTTTTCTTTGTACTTTTTACACAAAAACCTCCACTTTCTCTTTCTTTTCATTTCCTTCCAAAATTTCTTTTCTTCTTCTTATTGTTTCTCTTTGTCTAACCAAAATTTCGGGTGTTACAAGTCCACCCCCCTTATAAAGGTTTCGTCCCCGAAACCTGTTATTCCTCAAATAGTCGTGGGTAATGTTGTTTCATCTCTTCCTCAGTCTCCCACGTAGACTCAGATCCCTTTCTGTGCTTCCACTGTACACGCACAAGGGGAACCACTTTATTTCGCAGCCGCCTCCTTTTCTGTCAACGATTGCCACTGGTTGCTCCACATAATTGAGCCGTCATCTACTTCGATATCTCCAGTGGAACAATCATCTTCATCGGCCAGACACTTTCTCAGATGAGATACGTGGAAGGTAGGGTGAATTCCACTTAGCTCATCTGGCAACTTCAATCTATAGGCTACCTCTCCTACTCGAGCAACGATTCGGAAAGGGCCTATGTATCGCGGACTCAACTTGCCTGCTTTTAAAAGCGAATGATTCCTTTCCAAGGCGAGACCTTTAACATAACCCAGTCACCCACCTGGAATTCGTCGGCCTACGTCGTTTGTCGGCATACGACTTCTGTCTGTCTTTGGCTGCCTTCATGTAGGCCTTGATCCTTTCAAGCTTTTCATTTGTAGCCTCGATCACCTCGACGCTTCCTAATTCCTTTTGACCAATATCACCCTATATACGGGTGTCCTACATCTCCTACCGTATAGCATCTCATAAGGTGGCATACCAATACTGGATGATAGCTGTTGTTATACGAGAATTCAGCTAACGGTAGATGGTCATCCCAACTTCCCCTAAAGTCAATCACACATGCCGGAGCATGTCTTCTAACGTCTGAATGGTCCTTTCCGACTGACCATAAGTTTGGGGATGATAAGCCGTACTGATATGTAACCTCGTCCCCATAGCATTGTGGAATTTCTTCCAGAATTTGGATGTAAACCGGGTGTCGCGATCTGACACAATCGACACCGGTACACCATGACGAGTCACAATCTCTTTGATGAAAAGATCAGCCAACCTCTCGGATGAGTATGTCTCGCGTATCGGTAGGAAGTGAGCACCCTTCGTCAGACAATCAACAATCACCCATATGGCATGATACCCTTTCGGAGTACGCGGCAGCTTCGAATGAAATCCATGGTGATGTGCTCCCACTTCCATTCCGGTATATCCAAAGGTTGAACCTTTCCATACGGCTTTTGATGTTCTGCCTTTACTTGCAAACAAGTGAGACATTTACTACATACTCCACCACATCACGCTTCATGCCCGGCCACCAGTAATCTTTCTTCATGTCTTGGTACATCTTGGTAGCACGGGATGAATGGGTATTGAGTTTTGTGGGCTTCGTCCATAATCTTCATTCGTAGATCCCCAAAACGAGGAATCCACATCCGCCCAAATCGAGTCTTGACACCAAACGTGTTTTCACCCAGTTCCGCGACCATTCCTCTCATTCGTTCGGAGTTAAGATGATCTTCCTCAGTGCCTCATCTTGAAACTCTTTGACTTGCTTCATCACATCCGAGGTCATAATCAGCTGGTATGCCTTCACCCGTATCGGCTCGGGCCTCTGCTTTCGGCTAAGGGCATCAGCACCACGTTGGCCTTGCCCGGATGGTAATGGATCTCACAATCATAGTCTTTATTAGCTCCAACCATCGCCTCTTCCTTATATTTAAATCTTTTTGCTCGAAGAAGTACTTCAAGCTCTTATGGTCTGTGAAGATGGTGCACTTCGTTCCGTAGAGGTAGTGCCTCCAAATTTTTAACGCAAGACCACAGCTGCTAGCTCCAAATCATGAGTAGGATAACTAACCTCATGAACTTTCAGCTATCGGGATGCATAGGCTATCACCTTTCCCCTTTGCATTAATACGCACCCCAACCCGAGTAGGAAGCATCAGAATAAACCACCAAGTCATCGGTTCCATCGGGTAATGCCAATACTGGAGCTTGGGTCAATCTCGTCTTCAATTCTTCAAACGCCTTTTCCTGAGCCTGACCCCATACAAACTTCACATCCTTCCGGTCAACTTGGTCAGTGGAGAAGCAATCTGGAGAAGTCTTGAATGAATCTTGTAGTAGCCCGCCAAACCCAAGAAACTACGGATCTCAGATGGCGTCTTTGGAGACTTCCATTGCATTAATGCTTCCACCTTTGCCGGATCGACCGTAATTCCCTCCAAAATAACCACGTGACCCAAGAATTGAACCTCACGTAACCAAAATGCGCACTTGGAGAACTTTGCGTACAATTTCTCCCTTCTCAACGTTTCTAGTACTTCTCGAATATGATCGGCATGCTCTGTTTCGCTTCTTGAATAAATCAGGATATCGTCAATAAATACAATCACTGATTATCAATATCGGCCGACACACTCGGTTCATCAAATCCATAAAAGCAGCCGGCGCATTGGTAAACCAAAAGACATAACAAGAAACTCGTAGTGACCGTAGCGCGTACGAAAGCTGTTTAGGGATGTCTTGTTCCTTCACTTTCAGCTGATGGTAGCCCGATCGAAGATCTATTCGTGAAACCAACTGGCGCCTTGAAGTTGATCAACAGATCGTCTTGGCAAAGGGTATTATTTTTCACCGTCAACTTGTTCAGCTCACGGTAGTTGATGCACATCCTCATACTACCATCTTTCTTCTTTACGAACAGGACCGGAGCACCTCAAGGTGAGATACTCGGTCTAATAACCCCTTATCCAACAGCTCTTGCAACTGCTCCATCAACTCTTTCATTTCCGTCGGAGCCAATCGGTATGGTGCTTTGGAACAGGTTGAGCACCCGGTATCAGGTCAATTTGGAACTCGATCTCTCGGTCAGGTGGCAATCCTGATAAGTCTTCCGGGAACATGTCTGGAAAATCACACCACCGGAACATCGGATAGTTGTGGTGTTGGCGTTTCTACATCTTTTACATACATAAGTAGGCGCTGCACCCGCCTCATACATTTTCCCGCCACAGCCATTGAGATCACCTTCGGAATCGTAGTAACCCGATCACCATAAACTGTCACTGAACCACCGCGGGCACTGTCAATTGAATCATCTTCTTACGACACACGATGTTCGCCTCAAAGTCCGCCAACCAATCCATTCAAGCACCAATCGAAACCACCTAAAGTCATAGCGAAGGGTCTAACGGAAATTTGTGGCCCTCCAATTCAACATCACAACCCTCTATCACCTCAGAGATCCTAGTAGACTTACCTATGGCAGTTTCTACATCAAAGGGCACATCAACACGTCTACTACTAACAGGCAACTTAGTACAGAGGCAGCAGAAATAAAATCCTACTAGCACCCGAATCAAATAATACGGAGGCTAAAGTTTGGTTCACCAGAAACGTACCGGACACAACATCAGGGTCCGTCCTGGCCTCCTCCTGCGTCATCGTGAATGCCCTAGCCTTTGCCCTCGGTTCTTCACCTCCCGTCTTCTTCGCCCCTGAACCCTCAGCCCTCGGCTTCTTGCAGTCTCTGCTCATATGACCACTTCCCCACAGTTAAAACATTTGCCAACCCGCAATCCTTTGACCTATGCCCTGCCTTCCACATCTGAAACAGATGTTTGATCCCCACTTGCACTCCCACGAGTGCTCCCTTCCACACTGGCCACACTTCCTCAACCCTGTTCCAACATGACCACACGGCGGTCATCCACCCCTCGTCTTGTTACTCGTCGAAGTATCACCTCGACCAAACCTCTTCCCCTGCCAATTTCTCTCACCACCTCCCTTCTTACTAACCTCAGCTTTCACCACCACAGCCCGTTCATCATATATCTCCCAGCCAAATCCACTGCCGACCTAAAGGTGCTCGGTCGAGCAGTAATCAAATGACTGCGGATGTCAGCTGGCAGCCCTGAATATACCGGTTGATCTTTCGAGACACCGGCGTCACCTGATCCGGCACCAACGCGCCATTTCATTGAACTTGGTGGTGGTATTGTGGTGGGTCATGGTCCCCGCTCCAATTGCAGGAACTCTCTCTCAACTTTGTCCATTTCCCGACGAGGACTGAACTCCTCGATCACCATCCTTTTTAACTCGGCCCACTTCATTTCCCTATGGTCCTGCTACCCCGGCTTGGACTATATGTCCCACCAGCACAAAGCCGACCCCGTAAAGAGTGGGTAGCAAACTTCACCTCTTGTCCTCCTGGAATCACTAATATCAAGGGCGGCCTCCATTTCTCTTACCCATTGGTGAGCATCAGCAGCAGTGCCAGAACCGTTAAAAGTAGGGGGCTTTCACCTCATAAATGCCCCGTAGTTACAAACCCGTGTTGTCTCCTGTATCTGCTATTCCTCCTCCTCTTCCTCTTCATTATCAGAGAAAACCGTCTCCGGCTCTTATGCTCCTGTCTTCCTGAGGACCTATTCCTCTCTCTTCTTCTCCCTTCCCGGATAGCCTTGATCACTTCGGTCACCACAGACGGTAAGATCGTCTGCATAACCTGATATACCTCTTCAACCACTACCTCTTTTACCGAGGCTCTCAAATTGGCGCTCTCGTCTACCCCCTCCTGATGAGGGTCTGGTTTCCTCATGAACCACTTCCTCTACCCTAGGTCTCCCTCTCATGACACGCGGTCAGCACCACGTCCACCACCATGTGAAACTTAGATGATCTACCACGACCATATTCTACCATACTGAAAGATTCAAACACCAACACGGTCATTCAAGGAAATAGCTCAGTTTATGTCAAGTATGGTAAGTCCCTAATTACAGTGGCCAGCTGTGATTAGCACTTACTCTACTCTTTGCACCCCGAGCATCACCCGTCCTGACTACATTAGTATCTAAATCTAACAGTACACATAAATCACATCACATGGTACATAATACCAGTTAATCTTTAAGAAATACCTGATGGCACGCACTACTCAGATGGCATTCTCTTCCTTATGTCCCGTTTTAGTTTAAGTTTAGGTTTATTTTGAAAATTTACCCATTTCACTTAAACTTTGGCTCTGATACCAACTGTAAGGCCCCGCTCCCGGCACCTTACGGTTGGTCGTTCATCGCACATAAAACATACATTTGGTATATATTTATAAACATCTTAAATAAATATTGCAGCGGAAACATTCAAAAGATACATTTCATTTCATCATAAAAGCTTGTACAAAAGATTACATCGTTGCTGATTACAAATGGTCATAAATAGTGACCTCTAGTATGGAAATATTAAATTTTTCATCATAAAGAAGATTCCTTAAGTAATCCCGTTTATCGGGATCCTAAAGGAATCTTGCACTTGCATGCAACATAATGTGTTGCATGCATTATGGGCCCACAATACATTGCATGGCAGCATTATCAAAAGGAGAATGCCATCGCTAATGAGCTGAGTAGTCGCCTCGTGCCATCCCCAGCAACACTACCTGCCAACTGGAAACACATAAAAAGTCAGCACTGCTGAGTGAGTTCTAGTTTTTAAAATAAACATACTTTATTTACATTATAAACCATTCCTTTCTTACACATGATCATACATCATACGCACACATAGATAATATTCTTTATTATCTTCATCGTTCGTTATACATCATTATCTTTCAGTTCTCATATGGATCCTGTCAGGCTTTACCCACTTCATAGCACTTGACTATGAAAACTGTGGTCGAATGACAAGGATCCCGTTCATCTTTGCTTTCACATTGAATACTTTTTGTACCACTACCATATGCTATACCCTGATCAGTCTTAGCTACTGGGCCGTGAATCAATAGAGCGTATGCCACAGTACTAGTAGGTAAGCGGTAAGGTACCTTGACTAGGGTCAATCACAAAGAAGGACCGTTACCTTAATTCAATGCTTGCAAGACTTAGTTCGTTCATTCATTAATGCATGTATTCATCATCATATTTCCTTTTCATTCATTCATTAATACATGCATTCATCATCATGTTCCTCTTTCATTATCTTTCATTTTACGTTACATAATACTTTGTTCATTCATTTCCATAATTCGTAAAGTTTTCGGAAAGATAACATACATAATCATAAGGAACATACACATAACATTCATTCATCATCATATAAAGAATCACACATATATGGTATACCATAGGTATACCCATGCAACATCATCATCATCATCATGCCTATGATACTCGTTTACCGAATAAATCAGATCTTACTAAGCTTAATCCGCATTTCACACCCTGGTTCATCCGCATTAGTCTGACCATCCGCATTGGTCAATGCGGATGAGGAATGCCCTATCCGCATTTCATGATTCTACCCGCATTAGTCCATGCGGATGAGGAAATGCCTTAGCCGCATTTCCATACTGTCCGCATTAGACAAATGCGGCTGAGGAAAGTGCTTTTACCGTATTTCATATACTACCCGCATTGGTCAATGCGGTTGAAGAATGCCTTGGCCATTCTTCCTGACTTGTCCGCATTAGATCAATGCGGCTGAGTACTGCCATAGCCATTTTTCTTGTTTTTTCCGCATTAAGTCGATGCAGATGAGAAATGATTTAATCCGTATTCTGACCTATCCGCATTAGGTCAATACGGATGAGCAACTTTGCCTTACTCGCATTTTCCTGGGCACCCGCATAAGTCCATGCGGATGAGCAGTTCGCCCTGCCCTTAACCTGTGCTGTTTTCAGCTCTCAATCATCATCTCAACATACATTAGCACAGAATTATCATATTACCCATTTAGAACCACCTAAACATCATGTATACCGTTCTAAACATACATTAACAGTATACCTATGAACGTTCATGCGTGAATCATATATATGTCCTAGAAAGTTCACATGTAGTGGAACCAGCTTCCCGAACAGACCTTATACACATACATATACATACATGTACGGGTTAAACACCCATAACTCAAAAACAGTTCCAATATGTGTTCCAGCCCCCAAAATCATTCGAAAAATGCATAAAAGAAGGGGTCTTAGAACTCATATTGTGTTGCTGGGTATGGCTTCTTCAAAACCTGTCGCCGTGAGACCTTGTACCTCGAATCCGCCTCTTCTTCTTCTTGTTCTTTCTTCAAATCCCGTGGTCTGCTCTTTCTCTCTCTAGAACACTTCGAAGATTTGGGGTTGTGAGAAAAAGTGTGGGCAGCCATCCCTATGTATATCAGATATTTACTTTTCTTTGTACTTTTTACACAAAACCCCCTCCCTCTCTTTCTTTTCCTTTCCTTCCAAAATTCTTTCTTTTCTTTTCTTCTTATTGTTTCTCTTTGTCTAACCAAAATTTCGTGTGTAACAGGAATTAAATGAACATTCACTTAAAACATGGAAATCATATTGTAGTCATACATTTGTCTTTAAATGGAATAAAACATGGGGCATGGTCTTAAATTACAATAAGATTTCATAGACATGAATGCCATCCAATGCCCTCCAAGTAGCTTGCTGGTGCCATCCTCAGCATCATCATTTACCTGTCCACTATTATGAATAAAAGTCAGTTTCGCTGAGTGAGTTCTAGTTTTATATAAATAAGAAAATATAAGCTTTATTCTCCATATAATGGCAACGCATACATCATACTACATAACATTTCTTGCATCATATTAAGCATGTTCATTATCTTTCATTCTTTCATTATCTTTCACTTCATCACAAGCGAGATTGCACAAAGCAAGAGCTCCATGTTGATCGCAACGAATGTCGATCCTTGTCGGTACACATCATCATGGTAGCTAACCCCCGACAGTTGATCCACACTGCAAGGCACATAGCCCGCTCATGAATATGTATCCATCACCATATATTAGACTCACCTAAGTGAAGTCCATCATGGTGCTTGCAAGACTTTTCATCATCATACGGGCAACATTACTTTAGTTCCACTTTTTGTTAGTTTTATCTTCCACTTTAATATATATACTTTACTTACTAAGTGCACAACATACCAACTACTAGTCATCATAACACATAACTGACCCTCCGCGGGACAGTGGGGGTTCGGGGGCGGCAGCCCCTGACAGCGAGGTCATAGGGGCAGCAGCCCCTAGTGGGGTCCAAGGGGCAACGCCCCTCGCTGGGGCCGGGCTGCCAGGTCAGCGCGCAAAATTTTTATTTTAAGGACTTTATATAACATATTTTATTATAGGAAAATTTATTTTCTTATTAGAACCGCTTGAAATTCTTACCTTGAAAACCTTATGTTTACTATGCATAATAGCCCTAAAAACATGGAAAAACGTTTAAGTAAGGGAATCTAGAACTCACTTGGATATCGTGAGTAACTTCTAAACTAAGCCTTCTAGGCTAGGATCACACTACACGGCCTATAGATAAGTTAACACTTAAAGGAGTTAATTTCTACCTAATTTCGCTGCTAATTTTGCTGTCAGATAAGCAGTTTTGTTGTTAGTTTCGTTGTCAGTTTCGCTGGTAGTTTCGCTGCCAGTTTCACCCAGCAATTTCGCATGACAGTTTCACTGTCACATGCGCCCAACTTTCATTGAAATTTCCTAGTTTCACATATCTATAGGTCAACCTGGGCACTAGCGAAATTTCCAGCAAAACTGTAGTTTCGCACCAGCGAAACTGTAGTTTCGCTGGAACTCTTTTAGATTCGCTGGATGAGTGCTCAGTTTCGCTGATCGGGGCACAATTTAGCTGGATGAATGAAAATGAAGAACCAGCCCATTTTTAACCCAAAATCTTAACTTTTTACGTCCAAATCCTTGGTTTACCATCCATGAAACCATATCTAACCTTTTACACGTTTTCATATGTAAAAATTTGACCTTTATGTGTTTCTTTGAAACTTTTCAAACCCAAAACTCTAGAATCTGGGTTTGATCTGCAGAGGGTTTAGAGGTCGATTCTTACCTGGATTTGTTGCTCCTTTCTTATGGTTTGATGCTCCAACACCCAGATCTTTAATCTTTTAACTTTTGAAGCTCCAAATCTTGAGTTTTCTTCACTTTCTCTCTCTACTTTTTCTCTCTATGAATTTTGGTGGCTAGGGTTTAAATGTGGAAGATGGTGGCTGATTAGGTGGGTTTGAAGGCTGATTATAGGCCCTAAATCACTTAGGCTCTTGCCCATAAGCCTAATTAGCTCATAACCCATTTCCTTCCTTTATTAAATACCCACAAATTAAGCTCATTATCCTTGATGACTCGTTTTGACTTTTCGGGTTGTTACATTTCTAAATGTTCAATTTTCTAAAACTTTTTGTATTACAAGTGTATGAATAAACCCGAAAATACAAGTTCTGTTGTGTGATTTCGGTTCAGTCTTTTTAATATTTGTTACAAGCAAAAAAACTAAACCAAAAAAGCCGTTTTTCTTTAACAAAAACATCACCATCTGGTTGGTTTTGATTGGATTTGGTTTTTCGCTTTAGTTGTGTTGGTTATTTCAATTAGGTATGTTTGTTTATATTTTTTGCACATCTGTACTATTTGGTGGTTAATATTTTTTCCTACATTTATGTAAGATATTATAATTTAATGTAATATATACTAGAAAGTAGCCAATAATATACTATAGTCATGATACAGTTATAACATTGTAATGTGATATAAAATACTATAAAATAATGTATTAACTTATTGAATTTAGTGTCTATATCGTATTTTCATTAACATTAAAAGTAATGTAATGTTAGTGACTAGTAACGTATTTTGCTGTAATAGTGTAAGAGCACTTAGCATCCAATAAGATTAATTAACATCAACCGTAACATAAAAATGTTGCATTTCTTACATTATGTCACACCAAGATTAAAAACTAATATAAAGTGTTATCTAATTGCAATGTAATGTAATAACACGTAATGTATGTAAATATAATGTAATGTCATTGCAATGTAATGTATGTAAATATAATGTAATGTCATTGTAATGTGATGTAAATTATTGTAATTAAATAATAACTTAATGTAACTAAAGCATGTTAGTATCACAATTTATATTCTTTTTAAGGTAACAAATACGTTAGTTTAATTACATCACATTAATTAAAATAATCTCACACTGTAATCAGTAGTCAATATACATATTTATGTAATGTTAGTGACTAGCAATGTAATGTAAATAATGTAACATCATTGTAATAAGATGTACTCATGTGATGCCATTTTAGTAATATGATGTAAGATAATGTAATGTTAGTAACTATTATCTTGAATTTTTTTAATCTTGCTACATACTAGTCAACGATTAGAAACATAACAAAATGACATTTAAATTAGTAGTAAAATTAAGGTAATGTTGAAAAATAACATGTCAAGTAAAACTTGTTATCCACTTACAGTAAATAACTTGAGTTAGATTACATATAACTTAGAATAAACTAGAATCACACAGTACTTGCATTAATCTAATTAACATGAAACTTCATTTACAATAATATAATATAAAATTAAAACCTTATTTAAATTAAATGTGACATCCGCCACCGAAAGGTCCGTCATTTAACATGACTTCCGTTAATCTTTTTGTGATCATTCATTCCTTATCTTTATAAACTATCTGTGTGGACGTTATTCTTGCTTATCATCATTTTGCTTGTGTCCTCGTTGTTAGCGTTGCTATTATCTTAGAAATCTTTACAATCATCGTTATCGTTACTATTAAACCTATCGTTATTTATTATTATTGTTATTAATAAGACCATTTTTAAGTTATTAATACCATTATTTACATTTTATCATTAATATAACTAACCAATTTAAGGTCGTTTTTAACTGAAAACAAACTTGGGAACTCCGGGTTAAGTGTAGGGACCAAATGTGACATTTTGCCAAACTAGGGCTGGGCATAGATACCCCATTTCAAGCCCTAGCCTCCATTTCATCTTCTTCTTCATCTTTTTCTTCATCTTCTTCTTCCACTTTTCTCCTCCTCCTTGCACCAAAACTGCCCCTTTCTTCGCGTTTTCACCGGCAAGGCCTCGGCTACAGCTGAGTCTACTCCATTCTTGCAGGTAGACGACCTGGTCGTACCTTTTCTTTCTTGTCTTTCTGCTGTCCTTGAAGGGATTCGGGTGCTCGGGGCCAACCCGAGCACATGAGGTCGTGTGGGTGCGTGTGATGTCTTTTTATACGTTCTGGTTGGTGTGTGTGTGAAATGTGTTTCTGATAGTGCTTATGGTGTAAATCTCATGCACAGAGCAGCCGAATGCTGCTCTACACTTCTGCAGTAGCGATTCTCCTGTTCTGGCAACTGGGATTGTCGTGCGACTGAGCCGTGCGACTGGGTGTGTCGTCCGACTGAGTTGTGTGACTGTGTCGATCGTGCGACTAAGTTGAGTGACTAGGTGTGTCGTGCGACTAAGTCATGCGACTGAGTCGTACGACTATGTGTATGCGTGCGATTGTGTCCTACGGATGAATGAATGCGTGTGATTGAGTTAATTCGACCGAATGAATGCATGCGATTGAGTCTATACGGATGAATGTGTGCGATTATGTGTGTATCGCATGACTGAATGCTGAGTCGCACGAATGGAGGTTCATTCGTACGAATGAAGCTGATTCGTGCGAATGAAGGTTGATTCGTGCGTATGGATGTTGAGTCGTGCGATTGATTGTTGTGTGGTACGACTGAGCTCCGAATTGCACAAATGAAGGCCCATTCGTACGAATGTAGTAGATTCATACAAATGAAGGTTGATTTGTGCGGGTGGAGTGACTGAGTTGTGTGTCTGGTCCTTTCGTGCGACTGAGGTTATCAGTGTGTGCATTTGCTTCTTGTGTGTGGCGTGTATATGTCGTGTGAGTTAGGGTGACATCGACACGGTTGCCATTGCTAATGACAATATTAAAGTTAACACTATCAAACAACTAATGTTATCATAAATCAAATCAACATTAACATTTTACAATTATCAAGAACTAATTTATAACCACTAATATATGCTAAGTACTCCTCTAATAACAATGAAAACTTTACACTAATATCATCGGCAATGACAATGATTCCAAGTACTTGGATCTATATAAGATCAAATACTTATGTCTGCTTGTGTGTGTTCCGCGTGACCGAACCGATACAACCCGAACCAACTGAACGTTACTATTTTCATTAAACGTATCATTAATGCTTAACGATAACTGTTAATAGGTGTTTGACCTTTTATTACGTACAACATTTGGAACTTGATCATCCATACTTACCACTGAACAAGTGAGTTTCGGGGCCCCTTTATGCTTATTCAATATTTAAATTACTTACAAACATGGGGGGAAAAGTATGCTCACCCATTTTTATGCTGTACAACTTACATTCTTGAAATCAATGTGTTACTGTTTTGTGAGTTCTTATCTGATACATACATGAGTCGCTGTGTTGTTCTTTCTTTACAACCATTTAATTCCAGTGTTGGAACCGACGGATAGGTATTGGTAGTACTACTGGGTTGACACCACCACCCTTGTTGGTTGGTATACTAGTTGGTACCAACAGTGTCTAGGAACGGGCCCTTGGGTGAATATATTCTGACAAGATTCTGTGTGTACGTCATTAGGTTTGGTTGTAAAGATCATTGTCATGTGATTTTGCTTACTTATAACTGTATACACGGTATTCCACAAAACAATTTTGCAGCGTCAATTTACTTACTATTTAAACCTACGAGCTCACCAACAATTTTGTTGACTATTTTGAGCATATCTTTTCAGGTGACAATGCTACTTGAAGATCTAGGTGTGCTGCCTTAGTGGAGACCCTAGGATGCATTTTGAGACTATACAATACTTGACAAACATTCTTTTGAAACATTGTTGGTCTGATTACATACAATTATTCTTTTGTATACTTGTTCCCGGGTTGTGGGAATTAACATTACAATGTTACTATTTTGGTTATATGATTCATTTACAAGTTCATGTTTATGGCTATGTTGTCGTGAATACTGACTAAACAATACACAAGTCTCTTTGTGTCGGGTGTCATCATGACACGCTTATCATCAATTACATATATTGCATCTCTATTGTTACAATGTGTTATGACGATCCCATCTCGTTACATCCCCGTGTTTCCGCTCTCAGCGGGGTGTGACATACTGGTATCAGAGCCATTGGTTATATAGAATTAGGCAAATCACTTGACCTAGACTATAACCTAGGAACCTTCATGTAGAATGCATGCTAGGACTGGCTTGCATATGATATTACATGTATGTTCCTCTATACTTGTTCTTTATCTCTATACTTGTTCTTTATCTCTATGTCTTGTCATCTGATCATCCCGAGGAAGACACTATTACTCTTACTCTTTCTTCACGGGATGCCTTCAACAGGAATCTTCCGTTCCTATACGCACCACATTATACTATTAGGTCTGGATACCCAACCTGAAGGGATCTTCACAGATCACGCGAAGCGTTGATCTCGGATATTGAGGCCGACCCTGAGATAGTTATGCCTGAGGTCCTGAAAGAAGAAGGGATAGGCAACTTTTGTTAGATTAAATTGAGATTATGTACTTGGAATCTATTTGTTATGACGGACTACTATGTGAATACTATTTGTTCATGGACATGAGAACTTACATGATCTGTGCATAATGAATGGTGTTAATACTGTGATGTTAACCTGGGTAGGTGAAGCTAGGGGGACCATGCAAGGCCAATTACCATTACGGGTGCACACGTAATTGTAATTTTCAGTGCATGTGAAGCCTGGCTAATCTTACCATGAGGAAATGATCATGTAGTAGAAGTCTTCCATTCTATACCTTAGGACACTAGAATCATAATTCTAGTAAGATGTTGTTAATGATGATAAAACATTCATAACCTCTACTATTACTTAAGTCCTGTTCTACTTGGAGCCTTCATGGGATTCCAATTATGATAATAGTCTTATTCTCTATGAAACATTACTCCGCCTAGCATTTCAGTAACTATGGAAATGACTAAATGCTTAGAATGGAAGTGGACTTCAAAGAACTGTAGAAGAGTGATGATACTCCATACACATACATTACGTTGTTCATTGGGATGATGTTAAGGAAAATCAGATGTCATGTAACCGGTTTAAGCATCGTTCTCAGTATATCGTGGATGTGGTGGGAACGCTGCAGGGAACCCTATATATAAGCATCATCTATATACCAAGAATGTGCCTGAACTGGGCTACGTGATGATCTTGATTGACTGGAGCATGAAATGTTGGAACTTGCTGAGTGGGATTATATGTGTATCATAAAGTGACTAAAGTTTACATGTTTACTCCTTTTATGATTAGAAAATACCGCCTCGAAGAGTCACCCGCAGTACAAATCGTGAAGGTGAGACCCCACGGGGCAGAGGTAGAGGTAGGCCACCAAGAACAGGTGGTGGTCCCGCTGGCAACAATCAGGGGTCTGAAAACCTCGATATAGCTACCATGATTACTTAGCAGCTAGCCGCACTGATTCCTACGATAGTGGCCCAAGTGAGCGACACTCTTCTGAATCATAACCTCTACGGGGATAACGATACTAACAATGAGCATAACCAAGGAACAGGGGAAGAGACTGAGAACGGTGGAACTACTAGCAATGAAACTGGGAATGTTAATACAAGACGGGGATGTTCTTACAAGGAGTTTATGGCCTGCAAACCGAAGGAATTTGATGGGAAAGGTGGAGCGATAGCTCTTACAGGTGGCTTGAGAAGATGGAGGCAGTGATCGATATCAACGAGTGCCACGACATCCAGAAAATTTAGTATGCCACGTGTTCACTACAGGGTGAGGCACTAACTTGGTGGAACACATAGATTCAAGCGAGGGGAAGAGAATCAGCAATGCAGATAACTTGGGATGAGTTTAAAGCATTGATCAGTAAAGAATACTGTCGACTCAATGAGGTGCAGAAGTTGGAGTAGGAGTTCTGGAATCATGCTATGGTAGGAGCTGGGCACGCAGCTTACACTGATCGTTTTCAAGAGTTGGCAAGACTGGTTCCACACCTGGTAACTCCGGAATCCAAGAGGATTGAAAGGTACATCTGGGGACTTGTGCCTCAAATCCGAGCAATGGTAACAGCAGCAACCCCTCCTACAATTCAGAGTGTAATTTTGAAGGTTGGTACGTTAACAGATGAGATGGTGAGAACTGGGTTATGGGGAAGGGAGCGGAGAAGAGGAAGGATGTTGGAAAAGCGAGCAGGTCAAGTATCGGGAAGTTTGACAAACGGGCCAAAACAACCAGGAATTTTGTGGCCGTGACACAAGGCAAGAGGGAGTACACCGGGCCGCACCCCAATGTGATAAGTGTAACTTCAATCATCCCCCAGCGATACAGTGTCGGGTGTGTGTGAGCTGTAGACGCTCGGGGCATTTAGTGAAAGATTGTAGGGTAGCGCCGAATCTGGTTGCGCCGGTTAATGCGGTTAACTCTGCAGGGAATGCTAGGGTTTGCTATGAGTGTGGAAGTCCGGGTCACTACCAGAACATGTGCCCCGACTGAATCAAGCGCAGGGTCAGCAAGGAAACAACCAACCACAAGTGATGGCCATAGCCGGTAATCAAGGCCAGGGAAATCAAGGAAATGCCGCCAGAGGACGTGCGTTCGTAATCGGAGCAAATGATGCCCGTCAGGACCCGAATGTCGTTACGAGTAGGTACTTGCTCAATCATCACTTCGCATCTATATTGTTTGATACTGGAGCAGACAATAGTTTTATATACTCTGAATTTTTCACATGCTTGACTTGAACCCTAGTAGGCTAGAAACTAGCTACTCCGTAGAAATGGCCAACGCTAGAATCTTACAGGATGACGAGATTATTAGAAAATGCTCAATGATATTGGAAAACCATGCCTTCGATATAGACTTAATACCTTTTGAGCTGGGAAGTTTCGATGTGATTGTGGGAATGGATTGGTTGTCGAACACGGAGCTGAGATAGTCTGTCGAGAAAAAGTTGTACGAATCCCCATGCCAGACGGGGAGGTACTCAGGATTCAAGGAGAACGATCGGGGAGAACACTAAAGCTTATCTCTTGCATGAAGACATGTCGATGTTTACGAAAGTAGTGTTACACGTTTCTGGCTCATGTAGTCGAAAAGAAAGAAGAGGACAACAAGTTGGTATATATTCCCATAGTACGAGACTACCCGGATGTATCCCCTGATGACTTGTCGGGTTTTCCTCCTCCACTCCAAGTGGAATTTTGTATAGAGTTGGTTCTTGGAGCTATACCAGTAGCAAAAACACCGTATCGGTTGGCACCATCAGAAATGCAAGAGTTATCTAGTCAATTACAGGAACTACTGGAGAAGGGTTTTATTCGGCCGAGTCACTCACCATGGGGAGCACCGGTATTATTTGTCAAAAAGAAAGACGGGTCGTTCCGTATGTGCATCGATTATCACGAGCTGAACAAATTGACCGTCAAGAACTGATATCATCTTCCCAGAATCGACGATTTGCTTGATCAGCTGCAAGGAGCCTCGTATTTCTCTAAGATCGACCTTCGATCGGGATACCATCAACTATTGGTTGTCGAGGATGACATACCAAAAAAAGCGTGTAGGACTCGTTATGGGCACTATGAGTTCTTGATCATGCCGTTCGGATTGACTAACGCACCAGCTGTGTTTATGGACCTGATGAATCGGGTATGTAAACCTTACTTGGATAAGTTCGTGATCGTACTCATAGACGATATACTTACCTACTCCTGATCGAAAGAGGACCATGAGGAACACCTTCGGGCAATACTGAGTCTATTACAAGAAGAGAAACTTTTCGCCAAGTTCTTAAAGTGTGAATTCTGGCTGCGAGAAGTGAAATTTTTGGGACACGTGGTGAACGAAAATGGGATCCACGTAGATCTCGGAAAGATTGAGGCGGTGAAGAAATGGGATGCACCCCAGACACCTTCTGAAAGATGACAATTCTTAGCATTGGCCGGATACTATCGACGTTTTATCGAGAATTTTTCAAAGATCGCTCAACCATTAACACTCCTGACTCAGAAAGACAAGAAGTTTGATTGGGGAAATGCACAAGAACAAGCGTTCCAAACACTAAAAGAAAAGTTGTGCAACGCTCCGATATTGTCCCTCCTAGACGGAATTGATAATTTTATGGTATACTGCGATGCTTAACATCAAGGATTGGGTTGTATGCTAATGCAGAAGGATAAGGTGATTGCCTACGCCTCATGACAACTTAAGGTGCATGAAAAGAACTATACGACTCATGACATGGAGTTGTGCGCTGTGGTATTTGCACTCAAGATATGAAGGCATTACTTGTGTGGGACCAAATGGATCATTTACATGGATCATAAGAGCCTGCAACGTATTCTGGATCAGAAGGAACTTAATTTGCATCAACGATGTTGGGTAGAACTACTTACTGACTACGATTGTGAAATCCGGTATCATCCGGGGAAAGCGAACGTGGTGGCTGATGCTTTAAGCTGTAAAGAACGCGTGAAACCACTACGTGAATGAGCATTAGGATTGACTATTCAAACGAGCCTGGAAGCCTAGATCCTAACAACATAAGGTGAGGCGTTGTAAGAATAGAACATTGCAGGAGAAGAATTTCAAGGGTTGGATAAACAGATAATTTGCAAGGAAGATGGCTTACAGTATTTCATGAATCGTTTATGGGTACCAAAATGGGGAGATGTTCGCACCCTATTCATGGATGAAGCACACAAGAAACAATATTCTGTTCATCCTGGTGCAGACAAGATGTACCATGATCTTAAAGATCTGTACTGGTGGCCAGGCATGAAGAAAGACATTGCTATGCATGTAAGCCGATGCTTGACGTGCTCGAAAGTTAAAGCTGGACATCAAAAACCATCGGGATTACTACAGCAACTGGAAATTCCTGAATGGAAATGGGAAAACATAACCATGGATTTTATTACCAAACTTCCTAGAACGAGTAGTGGGCATGACTCGATATGGGTCGTAGTGGATCGGATGACAAAGTCAGCTCATTTCTTACCGATCCGAGAGGATTACAAGATGGACAACTCGGTGAGATTATACATGAAGGAGGTCATGACAAGGCACGGAGTGCCGGTGTCGATCATATCCAACCGTGACAGCCAATTTACTTCACGATTTTGGCAGACACTGCAGAAAGCGATGGGCACTCGATTAGATATGAGTACCGCCTATCACCCACAAACAGATGGCAAAGCGAACAGACAATACAGACATTGGAAGACATACTCAGGGCTTGTGTAATCGACTTTGGTGGTAGCTGGGTCACTCATCTACCACTAATTGAGATCTCTTACAACAACAGCTACCACACTAGCATTGGATGCGCTCCATTTGAAGCATTGTATGGGAGGAAATGTAGATCTCTAGTTTGTTGGGCAGAGATTGGTGAAAGCCAGCTGACAGGCTCAGAGATCATTCAGGAAACAACAGACAAGATTTTCCAAATCAAAGACAGACTAAAAGCAGCCAGATATCGCCAAAAGAGCTACGCTGACAACCATCGGAAACCTCTAGAATTCAACGTGGGAGATCGCGTTCTACTTAAGGTCTCTCCCCAGAAAGGGATTGTATGATTTAGAAAGAAAGGGAAATTAGCCTGGAGATGCCTGGTGGATGAAACTCTTCATGTACCAATTGAGGAAATCAAGATCGATGAAAAGCTTCATTTCATCGAAGAACCTATAGAGGTCATGGACCGAAAGGTCAAAGGATTAAGGCGCAGTAAGATACCGATAGTCCACATGAGATGGAACTCTAAACGAGGACAAGAATTCACATGCGAAAGGGAAGACCAGATGAAACTCAAGTACCCGCACCTATTCTTGGATGACACTCTAGGACCTAACTCCAGCTGAATTTCGAGACAAAATTCTCTTAATTGGGGGATACTGTGACATCGGTCACCAAAAGGTCCGTCATTTAACATGACTTCTGTTAACCTTTCTATGATCATTCATTCCTTATCTTTATAAACTATTCGTGTGGACATTATTCTTGCTTATCATCATTTTGCTTGTGTCCTCGTCGTTAGCGTTCCTATTATCTTAGAAATCTTTATAATCATAGTTATCGTTACTATTAAACCTATCGTTATTAATTATTATTGTTATTAATAAGACCATTTTTAAGTTATTAATACCATTATTTACATTTATCATTAATATAACTAACCGATTTAAGGTCGTTTTTAACCAAAAAAAATTTGGGAACTCGGGGGTTAAGTGCAGGGACCAAATGTGACATTTTGCAAACTAGGGCTGGGTATATATACCCCATTTCCAGCCCTAGCCTCCATTTCATCTTCTTCATCATCTTCTTCAACTTTTCTCCTCCTCCTTGCACCAAAACTGCCCCTTTCTTCGTGTTTTCACCGGCAAGGCCTCGGCTACAGCTGAGTCTACTCCATTCTTGCAGGTAGATGACCTTGGTCGTCCCTTTTCTTGCTTGTCTTTTTGCTGTCCTCAAAGGGTTTCGGGTGCTCAGGGCCAACCCGAGCACATGAGGTCGTGTGGGTGCGTGTGATGTCTTTTTGTGCGTTCTTCTCGTTGGTGTGTGTGTGAAATGTGTTTCTGGAAGTGCTTGTGGTGTAAATCTCATGCACGGAGTAGCCGAAGGCTGCTCTACACTTCTGCAGTCATGATTTTGCTGTTCTGGAAACTGGGTCTGTCGTGCGACTGAGCCGTGCGACTGGGTGTGTCGTGCGACTGAGTCATGCGACTGTGTCTATCGTGCGACTGAGTTGTGCGACTGGGTGTGTTGTGCGATTGAGTCATGCGACTGTGTGTATGCGTACGATTGAGTCCTGCGGATGAATGAATGTGTGCGATTGAGTTAATGCGACTGAATGAATGCGTGTGATTGAGTCTATGCGGATGGATGTGTGTGATTGTGCGTGTATCGCACGACTGAATGCTGAGTCACACGAATGGAGGTTCATTCGTACGAATGAAGCTGATTCGTGCGAATGAAGGTTGATTCGTGCGTATGGAAGTTGAGTCGTGCGATTGATTGTTGTGTGGTACGACTAAGCTCCAAATTGCACGAATGAAGGCCCATTCGTACGAATGTAGTTGATTCGTACGAATGAAGGTTGATTCGTGTGGATGGAGTGACTGAGTCATGTGTCTGGTCCGGTCGTGCGACTGAGGTTATCTGTGTGTGCATTTCCTTCTTGTGTGTGGCGTATGTATGTCGTGTGATGTTAAGGTGACATCGACACGGTTGCCATTGCTAATGACAGTATTAAAGTTAACTCTATCAAACTACTAATGTTATCATAGATCAAATCAACTTTAACATTTATAATTATCAAGAACTAATTTATAACCACTAATCTATGCTAAGTACTCCTCTAATAACAATGAAACCTTTACACTAATATCATCGGCAATGAAGACGATTCTAAGTACTTGGATCTATATAAGATCAAATACTTATGTCTGCTTGTGTGTGTTCACGTGACCAAACCGATACAACCCGAACCAACCGAACGTTAGTATTTTCATTAAATGTATCATTAAAGCTTATCGATATCTGTTAATAGGTGTTTGACCTTTTATTGGATTAACATTTGTAACTTGATCATCCATACTTACCACCGAACAAGTGAGTTTCGTGGGCTCTTTTATGCTTATTCAATACTTCAATTACTTACAAACATGGGGGAAAAGTATGCTCATCCATTTTTACGCTGTACAACTTACATTCTTGGAATCAACGTGTTGCTGTTTTGTGAGTTCTTATCTGATACATACATGAGTCGTTGTGTGGTTCTTTCTTTACAACCATTTAATTCCGGTGTTGTAATGATGATAAAACATTCATAACCTCTACTATTACTTAAGTCCTGTTCTACTTGGAGCCTTCATGGGATTCCAATTATGATAATAGTCTTATTCTCTATGAAACATTACTCCGCCTAGCATTTCAGTAACTATGGAAATGACTAAATGCTTAGAATGGAAGTGGACTTCAAAGAACTGTAGAAGAGTGATGATACTCCATACACATACATTACGTTGTTCATTGGGATGATGTTAAGGAAAATCAGATGTCATGTAACCGGTTTAAGCATCGTTCTCAGTATATCGTGGATGTGGTGGGAACGCTGCAGGGAACCCTATATATAAGCATCATCTATATACCAAGAATGTGCCTGAACTGGGCTACGTGATGATCTTGATTGACTGGAGCATGAAATGTTGGAACTTGCTGAGTGGGATTATATGTGTATCATAAAGTGACTAAAGTTTACATGTTTACTCCTTTTATGATTAGAAAATACCGCCTCGAAGAGTCACCCGCAGTACAAATCGCGAAGGTGAGACCCCACGGGGCAGAGGTAGAGGTAGGCCACCAAGAACAGGTGGTGGTCCCGCTGGCAACAATCAGGGGTCTGAAAACCTCGATATAGCTGCCATGATTACTTAGCAGCTAGCCGCACTGATTCCTACGATAGTGGCCCAAGTGAGCGACACTCTTCTGAATCATAACCTCCACGGGGATAACGATACTAACAATGAGCATAACCAAGGAACAGGGGAAGAGACTGAGAATGGTGGAACTACTAGCAATGAAACTGGGAATGTTAATACAAGACGGGGATGTTCTTACAAGGAGTTTATGGCCAGCAAACCGAAGTAATTTGATGGGAAAGGTGGAGCGATAGCTCTTACAAGGTGGCTTGAGAAGATGGAGGCAGTGATCGATATCAGCGAGTGCCACGACATCCAGAAAATTTAGTATGCCACGTGTTCACTACAGGGTGAGGCACTAACTTGGTGGAACACATAGATTCAAGCGAGGGGAAGAGAATCAGCAATGCAGATAACTTGGGATGAGTTTAAAGCATTGATCAGTAAAGAATACTGTCGACTCAATGAGGTGCAGAAGTTGGAGTAGGAGTTCTGGAATCATGCTATGGTAGGAGCTGGGCACGCAGCTTACACTGATCGTTTTCAAGAGTTGGCAAGACTGGTTCCACACCTGGTAACTCCGGAATCCAAGAGGATTGAAAGGTACATCTGGGGACTTGTGCCTCAAATCCGAGCAATGGTAACAGCAGCAACCCCTCCTACAATTCAGAGTGTAATTTTGAAGGTTGGTACGTTAACAGATGAGATGGTGAGAACTGGGGTTATGGGGAAGGGAGCGGAGAAGAGGAAGGATGTTGGAGAAGCGAGCAGGTCAAGTATCGGGAAGTTTGACAAACGGGCCAAAACAACCAGGAATTTTGTGGCCGTGACACAAGGCAAGAGGGAGTACACCGGGCCGCACCCCAATGTGATAAGTGTAACTTCAATCATCCCCCAGCGATACAGTGTCGGGTGTGTGTGAACTGTAGACGCTCGGGGCATTTAGTGAAAGATTGTAGGGTAGCGCCGAATCTGGTTGCGCCGGTTATGCGGTTAACTCCGCAGGGAATGCTAGGGTTTGCTATGAGTGTGGAAGTCCGGGTCACTACCAGAACATGTGCCCCGACTGAATCAAGCGCAGGGTCAGCAAGGAAACAACCAACCACAAGTGATGGCCATAGCCGGTAATCAAGGCCAGGGAAATCAAGGAAATGCCGCCAGAGGACGTGCGTTCGTAATCGGAGCAAATGATGCCCGTCAGGACCCGAATGTCGTTACGAGTAGGTACTTGCTCAATCACCACTTCGCATCTATATTGTTTGATACTGGAGCAGACAATAGTTTTATATACTCTGAATTTTTTCACATGCTTGACTTGAACCCTAGTAGGCTAGAAACTAGCTACTCCGTAGAAATGGCCAACGCTAGAATCTTACAGGATGACGAGATTATTAGAAAATGCTCAATGATATTGGAAAACCATGCCTTCAATATAGACTTAATACCTTTTGAGCTGGGAAGTTTCGATGTGATTGTGGGAATGGATTGGTCGTCGAAACACGGAGCTGAGATAGTCTGTCGAGAAAAAGTTGTACGAATCCCCATGCCAGACGGGGAGGTACTCAGGATTCAAGGAGAACGATCGGGGAGAACACTAAAGCTTATCTCTTGCATGAAGACATGTCGATGTTTACGAAAGTAGTGTTACACGTTTCTGGCTCATGTAGTCGAAAAGAAAGAAGAGGACAACAAGTTGGTATATATTCCGTAGTACGAGACTACCCGGATGTATCCCCTGATGACTTGTCGGGTTTTCCTCCTCCACTCCAAGTGGAATTTTGTATAGAGTTGGTTCTTGGAGCTATACCAGTAGCAAAAACACCGTATCGGTTGGCACCATCAGAAATGCAAGAGTTATCTAGTCAATTACAGGAACTACTGGAGAAGGGTTTTATTCGGCCGAGTCACTCACCATGGGGAGCACCGGTATTATTTGTCAAAAAGAAAGACGGGTCGTTCCGTATGTGCATCGATTATCACGAGCTGAACAAATTGACCGTCAAGAACTGATATCATCTTCCCAGAATCGACGATTTGCTTGATCAGCTGCAAGGAGCCTCGTATTTCTCTAAGATCGACCTTCGATCGGGATACCATCAACTATTGGATGTCGAGGATGACATACCGAAAAAAGCGTGTAGGACTCGTTATGGGCACTATGAGTTCTTGATCATGCCGTTCGGATTGACTAACGCACCAGCTGTGTTTATGGACCTGATGAATCGGGTATGCAAACCTTACTTGGATAAGTTCGTGATCGTACTCATAGACGATATACTTACCTACTCCCGATCGAAAGAGGACCATGAGGAACACCTTCGGGCAATACTGAGTCTATTACAAGAAGAGAAACTTTTCGCCAAGTTCTTAAAGTGTGAATTCTGGCTGCGAGAAGTGAAATTTTTGGGACACGTGGTGAACGAAAATGGGATCCACGTAGATCCCGGAAAGATTGAGGCGGTGAAGAAATGGGATGCACCCCAGACACCTTCCGAAAGATGACAATTCTTAGCATTGGCCGGATACTATCGACGTTTTATCGAGAATTTTTCAAAGATCGCTCAACCATTAACACTCCTGACTCAGAAAGACAAGAAGTTTGATTGGGGAAATGCACAAGAACAAGCGTTCCAAACACTAAAAGAAAAGTTGTGCAACGCTCCGATATTGTCCCTCCTAGACGGAATTGATGATTTTGTGGTATACTGCGATGCTTAACATCAAGGATTGGGTTGTATGCTAATGCAGAAGGATAAGGTGATTGCCTACGCCTCACGACAACTTAAGGTGCATGAAAAGAACTATACGACTCATGACCTGGAGTTGTGCGCTGTGGTATTTGCACTCAAGATATGAAGGCATTACTTGTGTGGGACCAAATGGATCATTTACATGGATCATAAGAGCCTGCAACGTATTCTGTATCAGAAGGAACTTAATTTGCGTCAACGATGTTGGGTAGAACTACTTACTGACTACGATTTTGAAATCCGGTATCATCCGGGGAAAGCGAACGTGGTGGCTGATGCTTTAAGCTGTAAAGAACGCGTGAAACCACTACGTGCATGAGCATTAGGATTGATTATTCAAACGAGCCTGAAAGCCTAGATCCTAACAACATAAGGTGAGGCGTTGTAAGAATAGAACATTGCAGGAGAAGAATTTCAAGGGTTGGATAAACAGATAATTTGCAAGGAAGATGGCTTACAGTATTTCATGAATCGTTTATGGGTACCCAAATGGGGAGATGTTCGCACCCTATTCATGGATGAAGCACACAAGACACAATATTCTGTTCATCCTGGTGCAGACAAGATGTGCCATGATCTTAAAGATCTGTACTGGTGGCCAGGCATGAAGAAAGACATTGCTATGCATGTAAGCCGATGCTTGACGTGCTCGAAAGTTAAAGCTGGACATCAAAAACCATCGGGATTACTACAGCAACTGGAAATTCCTGAATGGAAATGGGAAAACATAACCATGGATTTTATTACCAAACTTCCTAGAACGAGTAGTGGGCATGACTCGATATGGGTCGTAGTGGATCGGATGACAAAGTCAGCTCATTTCTTACCGATCCGAGAGGACTACAAGATGGACAACTCGGTGAGATTATACATGAAGGAGGTCATGACAAGGCACGGAGTGCCGGTGTCGATCATATCCAACCGTGACAGCCAATTTACTTCACGATTTTGGCAGACACTGCAGAAAGCGATGGGCACTCGATTAGATATGAGTACCGCCTATCACCCACAAACAGATGGCAAAGCGAACAGACAATACAGACATTGGAAGACATACTCAGGGCTTGTGTAATCGACTTTGGTGGTAGCTGGGTCACTCATCTACCACTAATTGAGATCTCTTACAACAACAGCTACCACACTAGCATTGGATGCGCTCCATTTGAAGCATTGTATGGGAGGAAATGTAGATCTCTAGTTTGTTGGGCAGAGGTGGTGAAAGCCAGCTGACAGGCTCAGAGATCATTCAGGAAACAACAGACAAGATTTTCCAAATCAAAGACAGACTAAAAGCAGCCAGATATCGCCAAAAGAGCTACGCTGACAACCGTCGGAAACCTCCAGAATTCAACGTGGGAGATCGCGTTCTACTTAAGGTCTCTCCCCAGAAAGGGATTGTATGATTTAGAAAGAAAGGGAAATTAGCCTGGAGATGCCTAGTGGATGAAACTCTTCATGTACCAATTGAGGAAATCAAGATCGATGAAAAGCTTCATTTCATCGAAGAACCTATAGAGGTCATGGACCGAAAGGTCAAGGATTAAGGCGCAGTAAGATACCGATAGTCCACATGAGATGGAACTCTAAACGAGGACAAGAATTCACATGCGAAAGGGAAGACCAGATGAAACTCAAGTACCCGCACCTATTCTTGGATGACACTCTAGGACCTAACTCCAGCTGAATTTCGAGACAAAATTCTCTTAATTGGGGGATACTGTGACATCGGTCACCAAAAGGTCCGTCATTTAACATGACTTCTGTTAACCTTTCTATGATCATTCATTCCTTATCTTTATAAACTATTCGTGTGGACATTATTCTTGCTTATCATCATTTTGCTTGTGTCCTCGTCGTTAGCGTTCCTATTATCTTAGAAATCTTTATAATCATAGTTATCGTTACTATTAAACCTATCGTTATTAATTATTATTGTTATTAATAAGACCATTTTTAAGTTATTAATACCATTATTTACATTTTATCATTAATATAACTAACCGATTTAAGGTCGTTTTTAACCAAAAAAAATTTGGGAACTCGGGGGTTAAGTGCAGGGACCAAATGTGACATTTTGCAAACTAGGGCTGGGTATATATACCCCATTTCCAGCCCTAGCCTCCATTTCATCTTCTTCATCATCTTCTTCAACTTTTCTCCTCCTCCTTGCACCAAAACTGCCCCTTTCTTCGTGTTTTCACCGGCAAGGCCTCGGCTACAGCTGAGTCTACTCCATTCTTGCAGGTAGATGACCTTGGTCGTCCCTTTTCTTGCTTGTCTTTTTGCTGTCCTCAAAGGGTTTCGGGTGCTCAGGGCCAACCCGAGCATATGAGGTCGTGTGGGTGCGTGTGATGTCTTTTTGTGCGTTCTTCTCGTTGGTGTGTGTGTGAAATGTGTTTCTGGAAGTGCTTGTGGTGTAAATCTCATGCACGGAGCAGCCGAAGGCTGCTCTACACTTCTGCAGTCATGATTTTGCTGTTCTGGAAACTGGGTCTGTCGTGCGACTGAGCCGTGCGACTGGGTGTGTCGTGCGACTGAGTCATGCGACTGTGTCTATCGTGCGACTGAGTTGTGCGACTGGGTGTGTTGTGCGATTGAGTCATGCGACTGTGTGTATGCGTACGATTGAGTCCTGCGGATGAATGAATGCGTGCGATTGAGTTAATGCGACTGAATGAATGCGTGTGATTGAGTCTATGCGGATGGATGTGTGTGATTGTGCGTGTATCGCACGACTGAATGCTGAGTCACACGAATGGAGGTTCATTCGTACGAATGAAGCTGATTCGTGCGAATGAAGGTTGATTCGTGCGTATGGAAGTTGAGTCGTGCGATTGATTGTTGTGTGGTACGACTAAGCTCCAAATTGCACGAATGAAGGCCCATTCGTACGAATGTAGTTGATTCGTACGAATGAAGGTTGATTCGTGTGGATGGAGTGACTGAGTCATGTGTCTGGTCCGGTCGTGCGACTGAGGTTATCTGTGTGTGCATTTCCTTCTTGTGTGTGGCGTATGTATGTCGTGTGATGTTAAGGTGACATCGACACGGTTGCCATTGCTAATGACAGTATTAAAGTTAACTCTATCAAACTACTAATGTTATCATAGATCAAATCAACTTTAACATTTTATAATTATCAAGAACTAATTTATAACCACTAATCTATGCTAAGTACTCCTCTAATAACAATGAAACCTTTACACTAATATCATCGGCAATGAAGACGATTCTAAGTACTTGGATCTATATAAGATCAAATACTTATGTCTGCTTGTGTGTGTTCACGTGACCAAACCGATACAACCCGAACCAACCGAACGTTAGTATTTTCATTAAATGTAGCATTAAAGCTTATCGATAACTGTTAATAGGTGTTTGACCTTTTATTGGATTAACATTTGTAACTTGATCATCCATACTTACCACCGAACAAGTGAGTTTCGTGGCCTCTTTTATGCTTATTCAATACTTCAATTACTTACAAACATGGGGGAAAAGTATGCTCATCCATTTTTACGTTGTACAACTTACATTCTTGGAATCAACGTGTTGCTGTTTTGTGAGTTCTTATCTGATACATACATGAGTCGTTGTGTGGTTCTTTCTTTACAACCATTTAATTCCGGTGTTAGAACCGACGGATAGGTATTGGTAGTACTACTGGGTTGACATTACCACCCTTGTTGGTTGGTATACTAGTTGGTACCAACAGTGGCTAGGAACGGGCCCTTAGGTGAATATATTCTGACAAGATTCTATGTGTACGTCATTAGGTTTGGTTATAAAGCTCATTGTCATGTGATTTTGCTTACTTATAACTGTATACACGGTATTCCACAAAACAATTATGCAGCATCAATTTACTTACTATTTAAACCTGCGAGCTCACCAACAATTTTGTTGACCATTTTGAGCATATCTTTTCAGGTGACAATGCTACTTGAAGATCTAGGTGTGCTTCCTTAATGGAGACCCCAGGATGCATTTTGAGACTATACAATACTTGACAAACATTCTTTTGAAACATTGTTGGACTGATTGTATACAATTATTCTTTTGTATACTTGTTCCTGGGTTGTGGGAATTAACATTACAATGATACTATTTTTGGTTATGTGATTCATTTACAAGTTCATGTTTATGGCTATGTTGTCGTGAATACTGACTAAATACGACACAAGTCCCCTTTGTTTCGGGTGTAAGGCCCCCGTTCCCAGGAACCTCACAGTTGGTCATTCATTGCGCATAAACAAATTGATATACATTTCATTAAATAAATAGCGAATTATGTAAGCAAAAACCATTCTCTATTATTTAAAAAGATATTGTTGTTAAGCAATACAACAATGTTAAAGTTACAAAAGATTGCTTAATTGCATTACAAAACAACAATATCATGACTTCAGAATGGATGTCAAACTTTCCCTATCGAGTAGCTTCACCCTCGTGCCATCCTCAGCAATAATTACCTGCCAGCTGAAAATATATAAAAGTTAACGTTACTGAGTGAGTTCTAGTTTTGTAAGTATTAAAAATATCTTGTGTAATGTATATATATGAAAGTACTCTTTTTGTAAAAATACATCTCTTACTCTGGTACGTGAGCACACATTAACTATACAACAAGGTAATCCTTTCTTTCTTTACTGTATGCCTTGTTCATTATGTACGCTTTTAACTTTATCTTTCACTGTCTATGTGGACCAATGAGCAATACCCTAAACTATGTGCGTGGGGAAACTGGTGCTAGGCCCCCTACAGTCTATGGTCTGAATTACTGTATACAAGGCCGGCCTAGTCACTTAGGGCATGCTAAAAAGGTCCGCCAATCTCAATTGATTGGCCCAGTGAGCATAAGGGGTAGCTAACCCGCATCACAGTTGAGCTAACGGCAACATGGTCATGCACCTCCTATATGCTTGCAAGACTTGTTAACTTTTTCAATTAAGTTTCACTTCTCTTTGTTATTTCTCTTTCACTATGTTAAAGATAATACTTGCATTTATGATCATAGGCACACCACATAAGTCACACCATAATAATTACTATCATCATAGGAACAACTTATAATAATGCAAATACAATAACAATTAGAAACCCTAAGTCAAACTTGGGTCAAACTCTAATGATTCTGTTTGCCCAAAATTTCAGAAAAATTATTCTAAGGGTCTAGACGCATGGGCACTATTTGGGCACTTCTGGCCTGTTCAGACGTTTTGGCACTATGCAGACGTCTGGACTTGACTTACTCTTTTTTACTTAGACGCATGGGCCTGTTTAGGCGCATGGGCCCTATTCAGACGGTTCAACACTTAGACGTTTGGGGAGTCCCAGATGCATGGGCACTATTTGGACGTTTGTCCCTCACTTAGGCGCCTGAGTCAAAACCTCAGAGGCATGGGCTACTGTTCAGGCGGTTGGGCTTGCACTTAAAATTTTCTAAGGCATTTCTAGACAGCTGGGGTAGTGTTCAGGCGGTTAGGCCCTGTTGAGACGTTTGCGCTTACATAGCCTATTCTAAGGCAAATTTCAGACGGTTGGGGTACTGTTTAGGTGGTTCGGCAACCTGTTTAGCATGTTTTAACATATTATCAATCCCAATCATTTTTCTTACATGTTCTAAGCTTAATAACACTATTTTAAGTATAACTAACACATAACCACCATCGGAACATTATCATACACACAAAATACACACGGGTGTTCAAAATGATCTTTGTAAAAACGGTTTTACCTACATTTTCAGCCCCAAAATGTTTAAAACAAGCAAAATAAAGGGTCTAGAACTCACCTTATACAACTTTGGGTGTGTCTTCCTTTTTAAACCCGTGTGCAATGAGTTCGAACACCTAAAACCCACCATAAACACACAAACCCAAACACACACAAACATATAAGCACATAACCGAGACTAGAACTATTTATGACATCACAACACCAAGAATTCTTACCAAAAACTTCGAAGTTCTTGTTTCTTCTAAATCTTCCGATAGTTTTTCTACTTTCTCTCTCTCTTTAGAACAAAATGAAAGAAGTGTGCAGGCAAGAGTGGGCGGCCATGCCCACTTTTGTACCAACTTTTTGACATGTTGCCATTTTGACACTTTTAACCCCATTACTTAGGTTAACTTACATTTTCTCTCTTTTCCTTTTCTTTTATTCTTTCTTCATTTCTTTAAGAATAACCGGGTGTTACAAGTCCACCCCCCCTTATATAGGTTTCGTTCCTGAAATCTGTTATTCCTTGAACAGATGTGGGTAATGCTGTCTCATCTCCTCTTCAGTCTCCCACGTAGACTCGGATCCCTTTCTGTGCTTCCACTGTACACGAACAAGGGGGACCACTTTATTCCTTAACCTCTTTTCCTTACGATCAATGATCGCTACTGGCTGCTCCACGTGATTGAGCCGTGCATCCACTTCGATGTCCTCCAGTGGTACAACCACATCTTCGTCTGCTAAACACCTTCGTAAATGAGATACATGGAACGTAGGGTGAATTCCACTTAACTCATCTGGTAGTTCCAACCTATAGGCCACCTCTCCTACTCGAGCAATGATTAGGAAAGGTCCGATATATCTCGGGCTCAACTTGTCCCATTGCTAAACTGAATGATGCCCTTCCAAGGTGAGACTTTCAACATAGCCCTATCACCCTCCTGGTACTCAATCGATCTACGTATCTTATCAGCATATGACTTCTATCTATCTTTAGCTGCCTTTATAAAGGGTTTGATCTTTTCTATTTTCTCAGTCGTAGTCTCGATCACCTCAATGCTTCCTAACTCTTTCTGACCAATGTCACCCCAACAGACGGGTGTCCTGCATCTTCTACCGTATAGCATCTTGTACGGTGGCATGCCAATGCTGGCATGATAACTGTTGTTGTACGAGAATTCGGCCAACGGCAGATGGTCATCCTAACTTCCTCTAAAATTGACCACGCATGCTCGAAGCATGTCCTCGAGTGTCTAGACCGTCCTCTCAGACTGATCGTCCGTCTAAGGATGGTAAGCCGTGCTGATGTGTAGCCTCGTCCCCATCGTATCCTGGAATTTCTTCCAAAATTTAGATGTAAACCGAGCGTCATGATCAGATACAATAGACACTGGCACACCATGACGAGCTACAATCTCTTTGATAAATAGATCTGCGAGCCTCTCAGAAGAATACGTCTCTTGGATCAGTATGAAGTGAGCACTCTTTGTCAAACGGTCAACTATCACCCATATGGCATCATACCCTTTCGGGGTATGTGGTAGCTTCGTAATGAAGTCCATGGTGATATGCTCCCACTTCCACTCGGTTATATCCAACGGTTGGATTTTCCCGTACGGCTTCTGGTGTTCCGCCTTCATGTTCAAACAGGTAAGGCACTTACTCACATACTCCTTTACGTCACGCTTCATACCCGGCCACCAGTAGTCTTTCTTCATATCGTGATACATCTTGGTAGCACCGGGATGAATGGAGTATCAAGTCTTATGGGCCTCGTCCATCATCCTTCCACGTAGATCCCAGTAACAAGAAATCCATATTCGCCCATATCGGGTTCTAACACCGAAAGTGTTTTCACCCAACTCCGCGACCAGACCTCTCATTCTTTCAGAGTTAAGACGATCTTCTCTTAGAGCCTCGTCTTGAAACTCCTTGACCTGCGTCATCACATCAGAGGTCATAATCAGCTGATAAGCCTTCACCCGAATCGGCTTGGGTCTCTCCTTTCGGCTAAGGGAATCTGCCACCACGTTGGCCTTGTCCGGATGGTAATGGATCTCGTAATCGTAATCCTTTATGAGCTCCAACCATCATATCTGCCTCATATTTAAGTCTTTTTGCTCGAAGAAGTACTTCAAGCTTTTGTGGTCTGTGAAGATGGTGCACTTCGTCCCGTATAGGTAACGCCGCCAAATCTTCAACGCAAAACCACCGCAGCTAGTTCTAAATGGTGCGTGGGATAGTTGGCTTTGTGGGTCTTCAGCTGTCGGGATGCGTAGGCTATCACCCTTCCACGTTGAATCAATACGCAACCTAGCCCAGAATAAGATGCATCCGAATACACCACTAAGTCTTCACTTCCCTCGGGCAATGTCAAGACAGGAGCTTGTGTTAGTCTCGTCTTCAACTCCTCATAAGCACTCTCCTGTTCTGGACCCCACATGAACTTTACATCCTTTCAAGTCAACTTTGTCAAAGGTGAAGCTATCTTGGAGAAATCTTGAATAAATTTCCTGTAGTAGCCCACCAACCCCATGAAGCTACGAATCTCGGATGGCGTCTTTGGTGACTTCCATTGCATCACCGCCTCAATGTTTGCCGGGTCTACCATTATCCCTTCAGCATTAACGAAATGACCTAAACATTGAACCTCGCACAACCAGAAAGCACACTTGGAGAATTTGGCATACAACTTCTCTCTCCTAAGTGTCTCCAACACCTCGCGTATGTGGCCGACATGTTCTTCCTCGCTCCTAGAATAAATCAGGATATCATCAATAAATACTATCACTAATTTATCTAACATTGGCCGACACACTTGGTTCATCAAATCCATAAAGGCAGCTGGCGCGTTAGTCAATCCGAAAGACATAACGAGGAACTTGTAGTGTCCATAGCGCGTGCGAAAAGCTGTATTAGGAATGTCCTGCTCCTTCACCTTCAGTTGATTGTAGCCAGATCGAAGATCTATTCTCGAGAACGAACTGGCACCTTGGAGCTGATCACACAAGTCGTCAATCCTTGGTAATGGATACCGATTCTTCACTGTTAACTTGTTTAGCTCTCGGTAGTCGATGCATACTCGCATACTACCATCCTTTTTCTTTACGAACAATACCGGAGCACCCCAAGGAGAGATACTCCATCTGATAAAACCCTTATCAAGCAACTCCTGCAGTTGCTCCATTAACTCCTTCATCTCAGTCGGAGCCAACTGATACGATGCCTTAGCGACAGGCTGAGCACCGGGTATCAAGTCAATTTGAAATTCGATTTCGCGATCCGGTGGCACACCTGATAAGTCCTCTCGAAACACATCAGGAAAGTCACATACCACCGGCACATCGAGTAATTGTGGTGTTGACGTGTCCACGTCCTTCACGTAGGCCAAATAAGCACTACATCCACGTCTCATGCATTTTCCCGCCAATGCCATCGTAATCACCTTTGGAATCGTAGTAACGTGATCTCCATAAACCGTCACTACACTTCCACCGGGCGCAACGAGCCGAATCATTTTCTTGCGACATATGATGTTTGCTTCATAGGTTGCAAACCAATCCTGTTGGTACACATGTCCCTAGTTCTAGTTCTAGTGAGCTTAAATGTAGTTGACTTTCATTTTGTAACACTGATGTAATGTTTGATATATGAAATGAAAAACTCTTTGTTGAATGTGTATTGGTTATTGAATTTTATATTTATTCATATGATTGATTATTACATGCTTATATGAACATGTTATATAGGTTTCCAGTTGTTAGACATAGTTCTGTATTGTTAAAGATTCAGGAATATGTTTAACCAAGTCTCATGATTCAGTCGCATGACTGGACCATGCGAATAGGCCAGTCGCACGACTGAACCAGGTGATTCAGCCATACGCACGATTGAGTCATAAGACTGACTCAGTCGTACGAATGAATCAATCATAAGACTCAGTCGTACGACTAAGCCATACGCATGGCTCAGTCGTACGAATGAAAGTTGTAACCTATAAATACCACTTAATTTATGGAAAAACGTAACACTTCGAGAATTATTAACCCTAGCAGTGCTTGTTCGTCCAGAGAGTGCCTTTCAACTTCATAGAACGTTTCTGATCAATTCTAATCAATTCTTAACGTATTCTCATCATTAGTTTTGATCGGATTAACGTTTTCCCTGATTGGATCGCCAATCAAATAGGATTCCACACTATTTGACCTAGTTTCACAATGAATCAGTTAGTACTCCGTATGTACACTGTCCTAATAAGTGGTATCAGAGCGAGGTTACTACTAGAATGATCTAACAATCATTCTAGCAACCCGAGCTCTTGATTTCTGGATCTACTTCAGGTTCTTTGATGTTAAACCCACTTCGTGTTCTTCGTGTTTTACTCAGATCTTGTTACGTGTGTTGTTTCTATGTTAAAATCGAACTCGAAACCACGTTCTGATCACCCTTTCGAATCTCATGATGTCTATTTTGTTTCAGTTCATGTAAAATTCATCAGATTAGGGTTTTTGGCAGCCCTGGCGGCTGCAGATCTGAAAATCTACGTGCAGATCCGCTCATGCGAATGGATCAATCATACGACTGGACCATGCTAATGGACCATTCGTATGACTGGACCGTACAAATGGACCATTCGTACGACTGGACCGTGCGAATGAGCCATTCGTACGACTGGACCAGTCGTATGTGCTGTCGTGCGACTGGACCAGTTGTATGTTCAATCGCACAAATGAGCCATCCGCATTGACTCATCCGCATTTGTTCTAGACCAAAAAAAAGAGTCAGGAACTGCCTCCTGCACAGATTTGAAGATGAGCAAAGCACATTCATCATGAGGTTCTTTTGTCAAATAAGGTCGATGGATACCCCATCATTCGTTGGACTTCCAGAATAGATGAATGTAGTTAGAACACGAAAGAGAGAAGTGAAGATGTCAGCAGTCGGCGCTGATTCTGTGGGGTAGTAAGGAGCATCTGACTATTTATGGGTCAATAAAGTTATATCTATCCGCACAGAGAGGATTCTCATTCTTAGGGAGAATCCATGTATAGAGAAATTAAAGACGCAATCAGAAAGTGATGATGTAAGCTGGTTTCTGATGATGAATCTGAGTGCATGCTGATTTGTTTGAGATTGTCAGCTGTGGATTGGAACCTTCTACTTTTTGCCCAATACATCGTTTGAAGATGCCAGGAGAGCACAACGTTTATATATTGGGATATGTTGAATTTGAGGGGGAATTTCTACAGGTGTTAATGTTAATCAGGATAGCCTGTGTGAAGATTGAAGCAATGGAAAACTGTTCATGTCATTATCTGGAAAAATTAGTCATATGGGAAATCTTACTGCTATGATGGTGTTCTGCAAAGTAAACGAAAGCTATTATGCAAAAATTTATTTTCAGGGATACTGTAGCAACCTGACGGATCGGCAACATGGGCTAATATGGTTTTTTGTTTGATTCTATTGGAAACTAGAGCAAAGATTGACTGAAGATTGTAAGAGGTGTTATCTACTGTTCGCAAGCAACGTCCAAGGGGGAATTTTTTGGAGCATATATTGTCATATATAGTGTGTCCGTCGCTTGACGAATAGTCTAGGCTTAATGTAATACACCTGATATGTTGTAAACACATGAAACTGAGTCATTCGCAGGAGCATATGCGAATGGGACTCAGTCGTACGACTGAGCCATGCTAATGGACCAGTCGTGCGATTGAGAGATGCTATTGGGCCATTCGTAAGACTAAACCATAAGTATGGTCCAGTCGTACAATTGAACCATACGCATGGTCTAATCGTACGAATGGGCCTAGTCGCATCTGATATGGGCTGAGGCCTATAAATACCAGTTTCATTGTCTAGAGAGTGAAGGTTGAGATAGAGTGCCCGGCACCCAGGGGCTGCCGGATGAGAGGGGAGATCATGCTTGATCTCCCCTTGCCAAAAGTCGTGATTCTTATGTTTAACGAGCTTGTAATCATTTGATTTTATCAATGAAATGATTCGATTATGGTTCGTTCTATTGTTTGTCTTTAGGTTTTTCTCCTTCCGTCAAGAACATGCTCGGATGTCAAATGATCCAGCGACTTCACAAATGGAGAGGCTAGTACCGGATCATGTGATGCTGGTGTCAAGGAAAATCAAGAGGTACATCCAAGGACTGCCGACTGATATTCGTAGGCATCTGGTTGCTGCTCTGCCAGGTACCTTTTGATCAGTGGTGGACTTGGCGGGCAGGTTGTATGATGAGCCAGAGGAGACTGTGGTGGAGGTGAAGAAGACGAGTGGTGTTGTTAAAAGCTGGAATGGGAAGAGGTTTGGGTGTGGTGATTTCACCCCAAACAACAAGAGGATGAAGGTGAATGATCGCAAGGTGTCGACAAGCTCGGGGTCGAAGAAGTGTGGCAAGTGTGGAAGGGAGCACATCGGCGAGTGTAGGTTGGGGCTGAATGTATGCTTTAGGTGTCGTAGGCCCGGCCACATCGTTAGAGACTGTAGGGTGCTGAAGTGTTATAATTGTGGCTAGGAGGGCCACGCAACAAAAGATTGCAAGAAGCCGAGGGCGAAGAGCTCTGGGGTGAAGAAGAAGCCGGAGGAAGGAGGGCAGAGGGAAAGTGCTAGAGCTTACACCATGACCCGGGAGGAAGCCAGAGTGGATCCCGATGTCGTGTCAGGTATGTTTCTAGTAAATCAAACTTGTGCCTCTTTACTGTTTGATTCTGGTGCTAGTAGGAGTTTTATTTCTACTAACTTCTATGCTAAGTTGTCTGCTAGCAGTAGGAGTATTAGTGAGCCTTTTGACATAGAAACTGCTATTGGTAAGTCCACTAGAGTTACTGAGGTGATAGAGGACTGTGCCATAGAATTAGAAGATTATAGGTTTGCTGCTAAGTTACATGTGATGCCCCTAGGTGGATTTGATGTAGTGCTAGGGATGGATTTGTTAGGACCGTGTACGTACGGAGTACTAACTGATTCAATGTGAAACCAGATCAAATAGGGTGGAATCCTATTTGATTG
This sequence comes from Flaveria linearis, assembly GCA_024085815.1. NCBI lineage: Eukaryota > Viridiplantae > Streptophyta > Magnoliopsida > Asterales > Asteraceae > Flaveria > Flaveria linearis. The sequence goes on along the minus strand of CM044004.1, from coordinate 56,540,739 downwards.
GCGATCCAATCAGGGAAAACGTTAATCCGATCAAAACTAACGATGAGAATACGTTAAGAATTGATTAGAATTGATCAGAAACGTTATATGAAGTTGGAAGGGACTATCTGGACGAACAAGCATGGCTAGGGTTAAGAATTCTCAAAGTGTTACGTTTTTTCACGAATTAAGTGGTATTTATAGGTTACAGCTTTCATTCGTATGACTGAGCCATGCGTATGGCTCAGTCGTGTGACTGAGTCTTACGATTGATTCATTCGTATGACTCAATCGTGCGTATAGCTCAATCACCTGGTTCAGTCGTGCGACTGGCCCATTCGTATGGTCCAGTCGTGCGACTGAATCATGAGACTTGGTTAAACATATTCCTGAACCTTTAATAATACAGAACTATGTCTAACAACTGGAAACCTATATAACATGTTCATATAAGCATGTAATAATCAATCATATGAATAAATATAAAATTCAATAACCAGTACACATTCAACAAAGAGTTTTTCATTTCATATATCAAACATTACATCAGTGTTACAAAATGAAAGTCAATTACATTTAAGCTCACTAGAACTAAAACTAGGGACATGTGTACCAACAAACTCCCCCTTGGACCTAGTTCTATCTAATCTTTGACCTCCTTTTTAAACTCTTCGTATCTCTTTACTCTTTCTTCTCTTGAAACCCCAGCATGAATATCAAGTGGAAGCATAAAGATATAAAATGTTGGAACTGAAGTGCTTGCACGATATCTCGTGTGTCAAAAAATAGTGGACACTTATACAATGTGTAAACATCAACTGCAGACAAGTTTATGAGCCACATTGGGTCAAATACCCTTATCGTCTCTACCATCCCCTCCCTATCCAAAACTATGACGGCCTCTCCAGTGCGCCAGTCATAATACCACCATTTGAAATGGGGTACAAATCTTGTGGCATCTCCCTCAAAGGTATACGAGACATCGTGCGCGGAGGGTTCCATTTCAAGACTACCTTTGGTCTACCAGTAATGGGGTTTACCTCAGATCTTCTGATATACCTCATAGCCTGTTGAGGTTTGAAGTTCACCCACCTGGTAAGATACTCTCGTTTCAACACAGCCTCAAACCAGCCTGACATTTTCTTCGGGTCAGCATACAGCAGCTTCAGTCGTGCCAGCTGGTTGAGCTTAAAACCAGGGAGAGTCTTTAGATCATGTGGAAATCTAAAGTACTCGATTCCCCTCTCCCTCTTCACTGCGTAAATGTTAAGATCCTCAAAATAAGCCCATGCTATAATCTTCCCTGACACCTTCAGATGCTTCTTCACTTTGTAGATCTTGGTGTAGGTACTTGACCTAGCTGCAGCGCGCTAGGCTCAGATCTCTGAGAAACAAGCCGCCCATTCAGCCTTTCTGATATCTACATTGGCGTTCAAGGCTGGGGCATGGCCTGTAGATGCTTCTGCATCCTTTTCCTTCTGATTCAGCTACTCCAAAGTATCACTGCCGAGAGTACTACCCAGATCGGGAAACACATTTCCCTCTCAGTCAGTATGCTCTGGATAATGCTGAGCTGTGACATCGTCGATCTCTATCTCGTCTATATCATTCAGCTCCACATCACTAGCCACATCAAAAGTAGGGGCATCCTTCACAATCTCATCCAGATTCAGCTGGAACATTTCAGCAAGTTGCTCATCAGTGAGGTCATGAATTATTTCTCCTTCTTCAGGAGTATAGCTCACAGACCTCCTGACGATCCCTTACAGATCAAGTATCATAGTCGGTTGAGACTTGATCTGCTGTAAGGGAGCAACATCGTACTCATCTTGCTGAAATGCTGGATCTGCTTGATTTAAACATGTAGCACAGCAATAGTTAGTATGTAATCAAGATAATCAAACACTGAATAATAAATATATACATTAATTACATAACATCAAATGATGATTTCAAGTACAAAAGTTGAACAAAGTATAACATTTAATCTTTAATTTTGTCTTGAATCCTCTCTATGTCTTCAGCTGATGGTGAGGTAGGTGGGGCTGATGAAGCTCCATGGTCTTGTTTCTTCTTCGTACTTTGCTCTTGACCATGAGCAGAGGCAGATGTAGCTGCATCTCCTTTATCGTCATCATCATCATCCCTCCTACCTCTAGCTTCATCACCACTCCCATCATCATCATCATCATCATCCTCATCATCATCTCCATCATCATCTCCTTCACCTAGCTTCAGAGGCTCCTCTTAAGATCCTTTTAGTTGGAGCATGATCTTCTTGTTCACAGCCTCTAACTCCTCCAGCTTCTTGTCAGACTCATCCTTGTGCTCTTGGAGTTTGGCAATCTGCTCGGCCTGCTGTGAGATCTGCTGAACTTGGGAAGCATTTAGCTCCACCAGCTGACGTAGCTGAGCAGACTTCTCCTTATCAGCGGCTAACAGCTTTAGCACCATCATGTTCACTGCTGCCAGCTGTCCCTCCACTCTAATAAGAGGGAGGGATGATCTGGTGGGGAATGTGGAAGGGCCATCTTGGTGCCTGGTGGTGGTAGCAGTGGCAGTGGTAAATATTAGTGGTGGTGAATAGATGGGTGGAGAGGTATGAGGTGTGGTAGTAGAAGGTGGAGTGCTAATGGTGGGAGGTGTAGTGGTAGTGGGTGGTGTAGTGGTAGTGGGTGGTGTAGAGGTAGAGGTGGTGGTAGTGGTAGAGGTGGTGGTATGAAGTGTGAACCTCCGTCTCTTCGGCTTCATCCCATGGGGTTGAGCCATCCTCTTCCTCCGAGTCCCCCTTAACACGGAGGCTCCCCCTTGGCTACTGGGCTGGTCTGGGGTGTATGATGGATCTAAAGTAGCCTCCCCAGACCCACCCGGACGTCCACCAACACTCCTAATCCCCCTCTCGGTGGCAACCACCAGGCTACCCACTGTCCTAGTCAATGGCTCCTCATCAGACTCCTCGTCCTCATCAGGCTGGAAGTCCTGATGGAACCCTAAAGTCTCTCGATCACCTTGTGGAGATGGTGGAGATGTAACATCAGCAGTAGTGGCCTGAGTGTGAGAAGGACCTGTATCTCCACCATCACCACTATCATCATCGTCAGAGTCATCGTCTGGAAGGACTATTTGCTCTACATCAGAATCACTGTCATCATGGCGCCACTTTCGCCTAGCTGGTGCCACGTAGTCCTCCCGGGCCAGATGCCTGAATAATCTCCTCACTGGGGGCTTCACCAGCTTGCCCCGATAGACCTTCATCCGTCCCAGAGTAGTGTCATCCATAACCTCTAGGACCACAGCATCCTCTTTCTCTTTAGGCAGTGAGGGGAGCCACTAATCTATGATCATCTGTATAAACCGTGGATACATACAGAAGCTTTCCTTCCCCTTCGCCTTGATGTTCTCTACTAGATAGGTGAAGATCATCCTAGAAAAGCTGAATGGATGATTCAGCACCAACGCCGCATAGGCGTTCTGCATCTGGTCGGAGAGCTCGTCGAATCCACCCTTCCTTAAGGCTATGCACCTGAGCAGTACGTGGGCTAAGTATTTGAATTGGGGGCACAAGTTGCTCTTTTTGAGCATACTTGCATTGATGTCCCCCGAGTACTTAGCCCTCATGAAGCAGCCTTGAACAGTGAGGGGATGTAATCTAGTAGGGCAGTCAACATCATCCCCGAACTCTAACACTGTCTGGATATCCTCCTCAATAATCTTGATGGCCTGCCCAAATATAGAACTCCGGATAGTATAGGGCTCAGTGGACCTATCAACAGTAGCGCCTTACCAAAACACCTGTTGTACGGATCTGTAAGGTGTGCATGGGGCAGAGATCGCTCGGAAAATCCTCGAATGACGTAGAAATATGATAATGCCAGCAAAATCCATAGTGTTGCGGAAAGAGAGATCGAGATGAGCACAGATGTTGTGCTTGGTACTCATCATCCACCGACTAGCCATCTATGACACAAAGTAAGTAAACATTAGCACGTGTCAAAGAATACCAGACTTGTTTCATGAACTTGAAAATTTTGTTTAGTCGTGTGACTGAGCTGAGCAACTGAGATCTAGTCGTGCGAATGAGCTGTGCGACTAAGATCTAGTCATGTGAATAGGCAGTGCGACTGAGTTCTAGTCATGCGAATGATCTCATACGTACGACTGAGTCATGCGACTGGACTTAGTCGTATGTTCTCTCATGCGTTTACCTCAGTCGTGCGGTTGAGCTCAGTTGCATGGTTTAGTCGTGCGATTGAACCATTCGTTCATCTCAGTCGTGCGGTTGAGCCATTTGCTTCGCTCAGTCGTGCGATTGAAGTTCATCAGGGTGTCCAATCGCACGTCCGACAGTTTGTTCATTCAAATTCAATTTTTTGAGCAATACATGATGTTAAACGTTATGGATTGACTCCTTTGGTTCGCAGATGACCGACTCGAACCCTAATAACTTTAATTTGATCAAAAAGCTAAGTTTTAGTGGTTTATTAGTCACATTTGGTTCGGTTAACTTTAGGTCATCGTTTCGAACTTTTAGACGTTATAGTAACTGAATATTTGTACTAATGTTGTCACGCAGTACCTATAGAATCGAAACAAAACGTCAGAGAATGTCGAACAATGGTCTATGATGATCAAATGAAATTTTGGCAGTATGGGTTTGTGTCGTACGATATAGAGGCGATTTATGAATGGAACGACTGAGACTGACTCCCCCTCTATTTATACTAGGGCAACCTTCAGTCGTGCAACTGAACCTAGTCGCATGATTGATTCATGCGACTGAGATTCAGTCATACGACTCGCCCATTCGGTCATCTCTAATCATACGATTGAGGGTCACTCGTGTGAATGTCACATTCGGTCACCTTCAATCCTGCGATTGGGTTCATTCGTATGGTCCAATCGTACGACTGGTCCATACTCATGGTCCAGTCATGCGAATGGGTCATACTTATGAAATTTTACCCTTTTTGACCCTTTGACACTTATCCCCTTATAACAGTAGATAAAACATTTTGAGTAGTTGATCATTTCAGACATGACCAATTTAAATTAATGAACCTTTGATCACCTGAGACGTGATCCCTTTATCCAGCTGATCACCTCAGACGTGATCCATTTATCCAGCTGATCACCTCAGATGTGATCCATTTATCTAGCTGATCACCCCAGACGTGATCTATTTATCGACCTGATCACCTCAGACGTGATCCATTTATCCACCTGATCACCTCAGACTTGATCCATTTATCCACCTGATCACCTCAGACTTGATCCATTTATCCACCTGATCACCTTAAACGTGATCCATTTATCCACCTGATCACCTCAGACGTGATCCATTTATCCACCTGATCACCTCAGACATGATCCATTTATTATTTCAGAAACAAGTGATTCAAGATTAACGTTAAGTTCATTGTGTGACCTATTCAGAGATGAATAACATAGCCTAGTCCGACACTGGCACACTTTACAAATAACTTGAAAACTAAACTAAGTAACAAAATAAACATGTTTTTGTGATTTTGTTAGGGTAGGGTAGAATAGCCTATTAGCATTAACATCATTTCTAAGACAGATTCATATGGAATCAGACAGGCATAAACACAATTACTTGGAACTTTTATATATATATTGAAACGGAAACTAACATATTTACATATGACAATTTCTCATTCATCTGAGACTCCTAAGCTCTAACTGGAAATCATGCTTGATCTAATATGTAACACACATTGATTTTGAACATCAGGCAGTGCAGCCATAATGATTGTCAGTATACTTGTCCACTTAAATCCATACACAGACTTTTGACACATATTGGTGATGTATTTGGTTATATTATTTCAACCAACATTTGTGGATCCAAAGCTTATATGGTAATCAACATTCTTCAAGAGACTTTTGAGCGGTCTACGGGTATTTTGACAAGAAGAGACTATTCATAGAGCTTTCAAAGAGAACCCAAGCCTCAGGTCAGTGCCACCGCACAACAGAGAGGCGGCAAACAACAATGAATTCTAGAATATCTATGTTAAGCTTATCCTCAGGTCAGTGCCATCACATAGTAGAGAGGCACACAACCTATCTTCTTGCACCTTTAAAATTTTCTTTTGCACATAACGCACCAACAACATAGGTTATCAACTTGATTGCGTTTATTTTCATTTTCGAGATTTGCTATTTTTGTGGTCATCCGCACACTTTTAGTGGCGTTTATTTTCTCGTCACCCCTTATTGGAAATAACTGATTGTGTTAACCAGTGATAAGATGGGAACCCACAGTCAATTGAACAGATTAGTTTAAATTAAGTTCACCAATGATGTCTACTAGTCTATTGTGTTGAATCTACCGACACATCGTATAATGGACTAGCACCTCCCTAGATCTACTTTCTCTGTGTAATTACAGTAGCAAAGAAGCGTACTATCATTTTCCCAATTTGTTAGACTTAGAATTCTCTGGCTAATAATTTTCTGTGATTTAATTAAACTAAAATTGCAAAAATTAAAAATCTTTTTGGTGTTCCAAGTAACTCGACACCTGTGTACTATCACTTTCCATAGCATTGAATCAGATTCTTAAATATTTTTTTGCCTTTTTAGCTTATCTGCCCTTTCCTTTTTTTAAGTAAATAAATACTGAAACTAAACTAATCTCCCCCTAAAATTTTAAAACCGAAAATATTTTTTGTGTTTTTTGAATTTTTAAGACAGGAAATTGAAATAAGATAAATAAAAGAAAATAAAAAGAAAAGGAAAAGAAATTAAACAAGTGTCAGACTAAGCATTTGTCTCTTCTAGAATGACGTCACTTTTCTTTTTCACGCCGTTGACCTCTAACAGATAGAAAAATCTGGGTTTATCAAACTGTTTGGTGTAGAGGTCGGCGCGTTAAAAATCCGTGTTTATTTTAACCACTTCAATTAATTGTTTTTCATAGCAATCACGTATAAAATGATACTTTATGCCGATGTGTTTTGTTTTAGGGTGTTGAACAGGATTTTAGTTACAGCAATGGCAGCAGAATTATCAACAAAAATAGGGGTATTAGAAAATTGCAAACCGTAGTCCCGCATGTGCTGTTGGATCCAAATGATCTGAGAGCAGCAACTTGCAGCAGCAACGTATTCAGCTTCACATGTTGACAAGGCAACAGATGTCTGCTTCTTGCATTGCCAGGTGACCAATCGCCTTCCAAAGAACCGACACCTTGCTGATGTTGACTTGAAGTTCATCTTGCAGCCGCCGTAGTCTGAATCACTATACGCAGTTAGCTCAAAGTCATCATCATGAGGATACCACAACCCCAGTATTGGAGTACCCTTCAAATAATGAAAAATCTTTTTCACCCTGACCAGATGATTTACTTTTGGTTTTGCTTGATATCTTGAGCATAGGCATGTGGCGTACATGATATCTGGAAGCGAGGCAGTGAGATACATAAGAGATCCGATCATCCCACGATACATAATGTCATCCACCAAATCCCCATTTTCATCTGGTGCCATATCATGATTTGTGGAAAGTGGGGTACCAGCAACAGTGACATTTTCCATATCAAAGCGACTTAGAATGTCTCCAACATACTTAGTGTGATACAAAAAAATGTCGGTAGGTGTCTGATCCACCTGTAATCCCAGGAAGAACTTCATCTCTCCCATGACACTCATTTCAAATTCTGCCTTCATCACAGATTCGAATTCTTTACATAATTCTTCATTTCGAGAACTGAAGATTATGTCATCCACATAAATCTGCACCATTAGTAAATCTCCATCTTTTTCTTTGATAAACAACGTGCAGTCAATCACACCCCGGCAAAAACCATGGTTTAGTAGGTGGATGGAGAGCTTCTCATACCAAGCTCGAGGAGCTTGGTGTAGCCCGTACAGTGCCTTGTCCAGCTTGTAGACTCTGTCCCGATGGTAAGGATCCTCAAATCCTTTGGGTTGACTGGCGTAGACTTCTACACGGATTTCCCCATGAAGAAATGCACTCTTTACATCTAGTTTATAGACTTTGATCTTCATGTAAGATGCATAGGGCTAGGAAGATATGGATTGCTTCCATTCTAGCCACAGGTGCAAACACTTCATTGTAGTTGACTCCCTCGACTTGTCTGAAGCCTTGAACAACCAATCGTGCCTTGTTTCTGATTATGACACCTGGATCGTCCTTTTTGCAGCGTAGCACCCATTTGGTGCCTATTACTTTAACTCCTTTGGGCCTATCAACGAGTGTCCACACTCCAAGCTTCTTCAACTGTAACAGCTCTTCCTGCATAGCGTTGACCTAGGCCTCATCCTTCAGGGCATCGCTTACGTGTTTGGGCTCGACTTGAGAAACAAAACATTTGAAAGCCTCGTCATTCACGTAGCCCTTTTCCATAATTGCAGCATAATCAGTAGAGTATAGCTGATTTCTCGTCTGCACACCGGAGTGAAGATCCCCAATGATAGTCTCCGAGGGATGATTCACACTTATCCTAGTCACAGGTGTCGTAGGAAAGACAACTTCAGTATCTAGATTTGTGATGGTAGGTTCACTATCTAAATTCATTGATGCATGTTCAGCATCTGTTGATCTTCCAGCTTGATTAACGGTATGCTCGTTGCTGGTCTCAACTACTTCTTCATCGTCTAATGAATCATCACTCTCGTCCTGAGTAGTTGTTGAAGATCCCGAAGCACCATAGGCTGGTGTCACCTTGCTGGTATCTAGATTCGGTGTATTTAGGACATCGTACATCATCTGAGCAGCAATCTCTTCATGTTAATCTATTTGAGAAAGGATGAATGATTTGAAAAAGCCATCGTAGTAGAAGAATGACGACGAATCTTTTCCAGCAGGGGGGATGATGTATCGTTGCACATCGACGTTGCACCACACTTCTACCTGACCTGTGGAGTTGTTATAAACCCGTTTGTCTGGTATGTTGTAGCCAAGAAAGATCCCCTGATCTTCTTTCTCACTGAACTTGCCCTTCGGAGTTTTCTTCAGTAACATGCATGGAGCTCCGAATGGTTCCAGATACTCCAGGTTAGGTTTGCGCTTCTGAAACAACTCATAGCAAGTCTTCCCATGCTGCCTGACTACTAACACACGATTAAGCGTGTAGCACACATTGGCAACAGCTTTATTCCAGAACTGTACTGGCAGTTTTGAATCCGCCAACATAGTCCTGACAGTCCCGATCAAGCTCCTGTTCTTGCGTTCAGCAACTACATTCATCTGTGGCGTGTATGCAGAGGTGAACTGATGAACAATTCCATTTTCCTTGCAGAAAGCATCCATCCACTGATTCTTAAATTCAGTTCCATTGTCTGAACGAACCTGCCTAACCTTCAGATTGTAGAGAGACTCAAGTGTAGTGACGAGCTCCTTGAATGATTCAAATGTTTCTGACTTAGCTTTCAGAAACATCACCCAGGAGAAACGTGAGTAGTCATCTGTGACTACAAAGCAGTACCACTCTCCAGCGATACTCTTTGTGCTGACAGGACCAAAAAGATCCATATGCTGTAGCTCAGGGGAATCTCGATAGAGTTAACGTGCTTGGTCTTGTGAGACTTCCTGGTCTACTTACCCTTCTTGCACGAGACACAAAAATCTGGAAGTTTGAAGTTCTTTACAGTAACTCCCTCAACTAAGTTGTTACGAATCAGATGATTCATCTTCTTGTGATTTATGCGTCCTATTTTCCTGTGCCATGAGATGGACTCCTCCGCTATTGCTTTTGATAAAAAACACTAAACAGTGGACTCAGTAGTAGAAGCATTTGACATATCCAAGACGTACAAATCATTGTACCTTGATGCTGACATTAATACCTGCTCCTCAGGGATCTCCATCTCCTTCATCAAAATGTAACACTTTCTATTGTCAAACATTACTTTGAAGCCCTTTTCATATATCTGAGAAACTGAAAGCAAATTGTTTTCTAACTGTTAAACATAATTTACTTTATCAAATTTTACCTTTCCATTACCTACTTTTCCTTGTGCGGTAATGTATCCTCCTTTGTTTCCAGCGAAAGAAACATGTCCCCCTTTAATTTGTTTGACCTTGAAAAGGAGAGACTGATTTCCCATCATGTGCCTGGATGCTCTGCTATCTACAATCCAGGTGTTGGTAGAAGCACTATAGCGGACAACCTGCACATAATAGAAAATAATTAGTTAGGGGGGGACCCAAGCCTTTACTGACTTGGGTGTCCCAGAGGCATCGCATATTACAAACTTGACCCACTGTCCATTAGGAGTTAGAGAAGCATCATTCTTCTTCCTATCAACACTATCAGACACATCAGATGTTTTAGCTTTCCACAAACCATCCTTGTGTAAGGTTTGTTTGTGGTAAACCGATGACTGATTTACAGTTTGAACTTTAGATTTATTTTCAACAACAGGTTTCACCTCAGGCATCATAGACTTGCCAGTGACTTGTTTGTGTTATCTGTGGTATTAGGGAGATGCATAAGACCTAGCAGGTGTTTTAGACCTAGCAGGTGTTTTAGATCTTTATTTTGAAGAAAACAGTTTAACTTCCTGATCTAGTTCAACTTTAAATCTAGGTGTCTGATAGCGAGGATAGTGTGAAGAAACGTGACCTCTTTGCCCACAAGTATAGCATGATCTCCTCTCAACAGGACTAGGAGATCTCTTGTGGGGTGGGGAGTACACTTCAGGCATGGGTCTTTTGGTCTCAACTTTAGGTTTTTCACCTTCTTTGACAAATTTGATTTGTTTAACATTATGATTACTTTGTCTTTTAAAATGATTGAGATCTTGCTTAACAGATTTGGACTTAGTAGGTTTTGAAGTCTTAGGTTGTGTTACATCAGATTGTGAACCCGACCCAAGAGGTACATTATCATTATTTTCCACCCGGTCCACAAGACGGTTTTATCCTTTGTGCCTGATGTTGAAGTCTTCTGATCAGCAACCATAGGAGTAGGTTTAACTGCAGTGTCCGAATCACTGACCAGAGGAGTGGTCACCATATGGTCCTTGATAGTATTATTGTTAACCGGTCTCTGTTTGGTGTTCAGGAGGATCTCATGTGGTGGAGGCACAACTTTATAGCCCAGCGCTTCCTCGTTGTTTCTTTCTTTAACTAAGTTTTTCAAGATATGAGAGGAACCAGCTAAACTATGTAGTTTTTGCTTTAAGGATTCATTTTCAACTTGTAAAACAGCTCTGTCCTTTTTGGTTTCCTCAATTGTTTTTAAGTAAAACTTTATGTCATTTTCTTGGTTAAAAGCAACAACTTCAGTTTCTTTTAATTGTTTTCTTAGCAATTCAATTTTCTCTTTAAAACTGCTTTCATTTTGCTTTAATACTTTAATAGCCTCTGTGCAAAGTTTTAAGTCATTTACTAAGTTACCATTATGTTCTAATAACCTAGCAAATTTTAGATCAACGCATTCCCTAAACTTATTACATTCAACACAAGCATGTTTATCAAATAGATCTTCTTTTGATTCTACCTGTGCAGATGTAGAGGTGCCAGCCATGAAAGCAGTCAGAGGTTCCTGGTGTGCTGCGGATTCTGCATTTAGTTCATCCTCCACTGATTGATCAACAACAACCATAGCCTCATTTTCATTAGCAGTATCAAGCTCAACTGAGTTCTCCCCCTCACTCGTTGATTCGTCATTCAGATCATCAACTAATGCAATGTTAGCTTCACCATCAGATAAGAAACGGAAGGACCAGTCTTGTCCTTTATCACCCTGTGCTACCATTGCTTTAGAGTCATGGCTGGTTGATGTTGCCTTTGGAGTCTTGTCCTTATCCAGCCTGTTAAATAATGAAAATGGTTTGCCATTTCCTGTCTTCTTGGGTTTGACACACTCTCTCTTGAAATGACCTTTTTCACCGCAGTTGAAACAGGTGACTTTTGACTTGTCAAATCCAAAATTTGTATCCTTTGTAGCCACCAGGTTCTGTCCCATCTTTTTAACAAACTTCTTTGCTCTACGCACAGCAGTAGCGAGAGCCCACACTCTGTCGTGTGTCGCATGACTAAACGCTAAGTTGTACGAATGAAGGTCCAGTCATACGAATAAAGCTGATTCATGCGAATGAAGGTTGATTTGTACGTATGGATGTTAAGTCGTGCGACTGAGGGTTCTGTGGTACGACTGAAGGCCGAATCGCATGAATGGAGGTCCATTCATACGAATTTAGCTAATTCGTACGAATGAAGGTTGATTCGTGCGGATGGAATGTTGAGTCGTGCGTCTGGTCCTTTATAAGTATCATTAACTGTCAACCCAAACTAACCAAACGTTATTACTTACTTTATACGTATCATTAATGCTTAACAATAACTGTCAATAGGTGTTTGACCATTTACTACATACAACATTTGGAAACTTTGATCATTCATACTCACCACTTAACAAGTGAGTTTCGTGGCCCCTTTTTACGCTTATTCAACATTTCAATCGTTTACAAACATGGGGGAAAAGTATGCTCACCCACTTTCTTATGCTGTATAATTAACATACAATTTACATACTTGGAATCAATGTGATACTGTTTTGTGAGTACTTATCTGATACATACATGAGTCGTTGTGTGGTACTTTCTTTACAACCATTTAATTCCGGTGTTGAAACCGACGGATAGGTATTGGTAGTACTACTGGATTGACACCCCCGCCCCATTTTTTGGTATACTAGTTGGTACCAACAGTGGCTAGGAACGGGCCCTTGGGTGAATATATTCTTACAAGTTGTTGTGTGTACGTCATTAGGTTTGGTTGTAAAGCTCATTGTTATGTGATTTTGCTTACTTATAACTGTATGCACGGTATTCCACAACAATTACTATACAACATCAATTACTTATTTACTATTTAAACCTACGAGCTCACCAACAATTTTGTTGACCATTTTGAGCATATCTTTTCAGGTGACAATGCTAATTGAAGATCTAGGTGTGCTGCCTTAGTGGAGACCCTAGTATGCATTTTTGTGACTAAACATACTTGACAAACATTCATTTTGAATCATTGTTGTAGTCTATTAAACAATCTTCATACGTTTCATACTTGTTCCCGGGTTGTGGGAATTACATTACAATGTTAATATTTTGGTTATGTGAATCAATTACAAGTTAATGCTTATGGCTATGTTGTCATGAATATTGACTAAACACGACACAGGTCTCCTTTGTGTCGGGTGTCGTCATGACATGCTTTATCATCAATTACATATATTGCATCTCTCTTATTAACAATATGTTATGACGATCCCGTCTCGTTACATCCCCGTGTTTCCGCTCTCAGCAGGGGTGTGACAGACTGGTATCAGAGCCATTGGTTATAGAGAATTAGGCAAATCACTTGACCTAGACTATAACCTAGGAACCTTCATGTAGAATGCATGCTAGGATTGGCTTGTATCTGATACTACATGTATGTTCCTCTATGCTTGATCTTTATCTCCATACTTGTTCTTCATCCCTATGACTTGTTATCTAACCATCCTAAGGAAAGTACTATTACTCTTACTCTCTCCTCACGGGATGCCTTTTACTAGAATCTTTTGCTCCTATGCGCGCCGCATCATACCATTAGGTTGGGATACCCACCCTGAAGGGATCTTCACAGATCACGCGCAGCGTCGATCTCGGATATTAAATCCGACCCTAAGATAGTTATGCCAGAGGTCCCGAAAGGAGGGATAGGGAACTTTTCTTATACTAATTGAGATTATGTACTTAGAATCTATTTGTTATGACGGACTACTATTGGAACATTATTGGTTCATGAGCATGAGAACTTACATGATCTGTGCGTTATGAATGGTGTCAATACTGTGATGTGAACTTAGGTAGGTGAAGCTGAGGGGGGACCATGCAAGGCAAATTACCATTACGGGTGCACACGTAATTGCAATTTTCTTTGCATGTGAAGCCTGGCTAATCTTACCATGAGCTAACGATCACAGTTAGTACAAGTCTTCCATTCTATACCTTAGGACACTAGGATCATCATTCTTGTAATACCTTGTAAATGGTGATAAAACATTCATAACCTCTACTATTGCTTAAGTCCTATTCCACATGGAGCCTTCATGGGATTTCAACTATGATATTAGTCTTACTCTCTATGAAACCTTAGTCTACTTAACATTTCAGTAACTATGGAACTGAAAAAATGCTTAGAATGAATGTGGACTTCAAAGAGTTGTAGAAAAGTGATGATACACTCTACACATACATTACATTGTTCATTGGGATGATGTTAAGGAAAATAAGACGTCATGTAACCGGTTTAATCATCATTCTCGGTATATCGTGGGTGTGGTGGGAACGCTGCGGGGAACCCTATATATAAGCATCGTCAGTATACTAAGAATATGCTTGAACTGGCCTACTTGATGATCTTGATTGACTGGAGCATGAAATGTTGGAGCTTGATGAGTGGAGTTATACGTGTATCTTAAAGTGACTAAAGTTTACATGTTTACTCCTTTTATGATTAGAAAATGCCGCCTCAAAGAATCACCCGCAGTACAAATCGCGTGGGTGAGACCCCACGAGGCAGAGGTAGAGGTAGGCCACCAAGAACAAGTGGTGGTCCCACCGGCAACAATCAGGGAACTGAAAACCCCGATATAGCTGCCATGATCGCTCAGCAGCTAGCCGCACTGATTCCTACAATAGTGACCCAAGTGAGCGACACCCTTCTGAATCATAATCTCCACGGGGATAATGATACTAACAATAAGCATAACCAAGGAACAGGGGAGGATACAGAGAATAGTGGAATAGCGGGTAATGAAACTGGGGTTGTTAAAACAAGACGGGGATGTTCTTAAAAGGAGTTTGTGGCCTGCAAACCGAAAGAATTTGATGGGAAAGGTGGAGCGATAGCTCTAACTAGGTGGCTGGAAAAGATGGAGGTCGTCATTGATATCAGTGAATGCTTAGACAGCCAAAAGATTAAGTATGCCACGTGTTCACTACAAGGCAAAGCACTAACTTGGTGGAACACACAGATTCAAGCAAGGGGAAGAGAATCAGCAATGCAGATGACTTGCGATGAGTTTAAAGCATTGATCACTGAAGAATACTGTCCACTTAATGAGATGTAGAAGTTGGAGCAGGAGTTCTAGAATTATGCTATGGTAGGAGCTAGGCACGCAGCTTACACTGATCGTTTTCATGAGTTGGCAAGACTGGTTCCACATCTGGTGACTCCGGAATCCAAGAGGATCGAAAGGTACATTTGGGGACTTGTGCCTCAAATCCGGGCAATGGTAACAGCAGCAGCCCCTCCTACTATTCAGAGTGAGATTCTAAAGGCTGGTACATTAACAGATGAGATGGTCAGAACTGGGGTTCTGGGGAAAGGAGCTAAAAAGAGGAAGGATGTTGGAGAAGCAAGCAGGTCGAGTATAGGGAAGTTTGACAAACGGGCCAAGACAACCAGAAAATTTGTGGCCCTGACGCAGGGCAAGAGAGAGTATGTCGGGTCGTACCCCGAATGTGATAGATGCAACTATCATCATCCCCCAGCAATGCCGTGCCGGGTGTGCGTGAACTGTAGACGCTCGGGCCATCTAGCGAAAGACTATAGAGTAGCGCCGAATCTGATGGCATCGGTTAACGCGGTTAACCCCGCTGGGAATGCCAGGGTATGTTATGAGTGTGGAAAACTGGGTCACTACCGGAACATGTGCCCCAGACTAAATCGGGCGTTGGGTCAGCAAGGGAACAACCAACCACCAGTGATGGCCATAGCCGGAAATCAAGGCCAGGGGAATCACGGAAATGCTTTCAGAGGACGTGTGTTCGTTATCGGAGCAAATGACGCCCGTTAGGACCCGAATGTCGTTACGGGTACGTATTTGCTCAATCACCACTTTGCATCTATATTGTTTGATACTGGAGCAGAAAATAGTTTTATATCTTCTGAATTTGCTCACATGCTTACCTTGAACCCTAGTAGGCTAGAAACTAGCTTCTCTGTAGAAATGGCCAACGGTAGAGTTGCATAGGCCGATGAGATTATTAGAAAGTGCTCGATGATATTGGAAAACCAGGCCTTCAACATAGACTTAATACCTTTTGAGCTGGGAAGTTTCGATGTGATTGTGGGAATGGATTGGTTGTCGAAACACGGAGCTAGATTGTTTGTCGGGAGAAAGTAGCATGAATCCCCATGCCAGACGGGGAGGTACTTAGGATTCAAGGAGAACGATCAGGAAAAACCCTAAAGCTTATCTCTTTCATGAAGACACGTCGATGTTTGTGAAAGCAGTGTTACACGTTTCTGGCCTATGTAGTTGAAAAGAAAGAAGAGGACAACAAGTTGGTAGATATTCCTGTAGTACGAGACTATCCGAATGTATTCCCTGATGACTTGTCGGGTTTGCCTCCTCCACGACAGGTGGAATTTCGTATAGAGTTGGTTCCTGGAGCTACGCCGGTAGCAAAAGCACCGTATCGGTTGGCACCATCAGAAATGCAAGAGTTATCTAGCCAATTATAAGAACTACTGGAGAAGGGTTTTATTCAGCCGAGTCACTCACCATGGGGAGCACCGGTATTATTTATCAAAAAGATAGATGGGTCATTCCGTATGTGCATCGATTATCGCGAGTTGAACAAATTGACCGTGAAGAACCGATATCCTCTTCCCAGAATCGACGATTTGTTCGATCAGCTGCAAGTAGCATCCAATTTCACCAAGATTGACCTTCATTCGGGATACCATCAGCTAAGGGTTTTCGAGGATGACATACCAAAAACAGCGTTTAGGACTCGTTATGGGTAATTGAGTTCTTAGTCATGCCGTTCGGATTGACTAATGCACCAGCTGTGTTCATGGATCTGATGAATCGAGTGTGAAAACCATACTTGGATAAGTTCATTATCGTATTCAAAGACGATATACTTATCTACTCCCGATCGACAGAGGACTATGAGGAACACCTTCGGGCAATACTGAGTCTATTACAAGAAGAAAAACTTTTTGCCAAGCTCTCGAAGTGTGAGTTTTGGTTATGAGAAGTGAAGTTTTTAGGGAATGTGGTGAATGAAATTGGGATTCATGTAGATCTCGATAAGATTAAAGCGGTGAAGAAATGGGATGCACCCCAGACACCTTCAGAGATAAGGCAATTCTTAGGATTGGCCGGATACTATCGCCATTTCATTGCGAATTTTTCAAAGATTGCTCAACCGTTAACTCTGTTGACTCAGAAAGACAAGAAGTTTGATTGGGGACATGCACAAGAACAAGCATTCCAAACGTTGAAGGAGAAGTTGTGCAACGCACCGATATTATCCCTCCCAGCCGGAACTGATGATTTTGTGGTATACTGCGACGCTTCACATCAAGGATTGGGATGTGTACTAATGCAGAAGGATAAGGTGATTGCCTACGCCTCGCGACAACTTAAGGTGCACGAATAGAACTATATGACTCATGATCTAGAGTTGGGCGCTGTGGTATTTGCACTTAAGATATGGAGGCATTACCTGTATGGAACCAAATGCATCATCTACACAAAGCATAAGAGACTTCAACATATCCTGGATCAGAAAGAACTCAATATGCGTCAGTGACGTTGGGTAGAGTTACTTAGTGACTACGATTGTGAAATTCGGTATCATCCGGGGAAAGCGAAGTGGTGGCTGATGCTTTAAGCTGCAAAGAACGTGTGAAACCACTACGTGCTCGAGCGTCGGGATTGACTATTCAAACGAATCTGAAAGATCAGATCCAGATTGCATGAAGTGAAGCATTGAAAGAAGAAAACCTTACGGGACAAGAATTCCGGGGGTTGGATAAACAGCTGATTTGCAAGGATGATGGTATACAGTACTTCATGGATCGTATATGGGTACCCAAGTCGGGAGGTGTTTGTTCCTTGGTCTTGGATGAAGCGCACAAGACACGATATTCTGTTCATCCTGGTGCAGACAAGATGTACCATGATCTTAAAGATCTGTACTGGCGGCCAGGAATGAAGAAAGACATCGCCGATGCTTGACGTGCTTGAAAGTTAAAGCTGAACATCAAAAACCATTGGGATTACTGCAGCAACCAAAAATTCCTGAATGGAAATGGGAAAACATAGCCATGGATTTTATTACCAAACTTCCTAGAACGAGTAGTGGGCTCGACTCGATATGGGTTGTAGTGGGTCGGATGACAAAGTCATCTCATTTCTTACCGATCTGAGAGGATTACAAGATGGAAAAGTTGGCGAGATTGTACATAAAGGAGGTCGTGACAAGACACGGAGTGCCGGTGTCGATCATATCCGACCGTGACAGCCGATTTACTTCACGATTTTGGCAGACACTGCAGAAAGTGATGGGCACTCGATTAGATATGAGTACTGCCTATCACCTACAAATAGATGGTCAAAGTGAACGAACAATACAAACATTGGAAGACATGCTCAGGGCTTGTGTAATCGACTTCGGTGGTAGCTGGGACACTCACTTACCATTGATTAAGTACTCTTACAACAACAGCTACCATACGAGCATTGGGTGCGCTCCATTTGAAGCATTGTATGGGAGGAAATGTAGATCTCCAGTTTGTTGGGCAGAGATTGGTGAAAGCCAGCTGACAGGCCCAGAGATCATGTAGGAAACAACCGACAAGATTTTCTAAATCAAAGACAGACTAAAAGTTGCCAGAGATCGCCAAAAAAGCTATACCGAAAACTGCCAGAAGCCTCTAGAATTCAATGTTAGGGACGGGGTTTTACTCAAAGTCTCTCCTTGGAAAGGGATCGTTCGATTTGGAAAGAAAGGGAAGTTAGCCCCAAGATACGTAGGACCATTCAAGATTACAGAAAGAATCGGTCCGGTGGCTTACCGATTAAGGTTGCCACAAGAACTTAGCGGTGTACATAATACTTTTCATGTGTCAAACCTCAAAAAGTGTTTGGCCAACGAGTCTCTTCATGTACCATTTGAGGAAATCAAGATCGATGAAAATCTTCATTTTATCAAAGAACCTATAGAGATCATGGACCGAAAGGTCAAACGACTAAGGCGCAGCAAGATACCGATCGTACGCGTGAGATGGAACTCCAAACGAGGACCGGAATTCATGTGGGAACGAGAAGATCAGATGAAACTCAAATGTCCACATCTATTCGAGGATGACACTTTTGGACCTAATACCAGTTGAATTTCAGGACAAAATTCTCTCAACTGGGGGATACTGTGACATCCGTCACCAAAAGGTCCGACATTTAATGTGGATTCCATTAACTTTTCTTTGAACGTTCATTTCTCACCTTTATAAACTATTCGTGTGGATATTATACCTACTTTATCATCTGTTACACTTGTGTTCTCATCGTTAGTGTTCCAATCCTTGAAACCTTTACAATTGTCCTTATCATTAACATTAAATATACCATTTTTATATATCGTTTTTGACATTAATAGAACCATTTTTAAGTTACCAATATCATTATTTGTATTTTTATCGTTGATATAAAGAGTCGATTAAGGTCGCTTTTAACTGAAACAAATTTGGGAAACTGGGGGCTAAGTGCAGGGACCAAACATGGCATTTTGCCAAACAAGGGCTGGGTATATAAACCCCTTTACCAGCCCTAGCCACCACATTTCATCTTCTTCTTCATCTTCTTCTTCTTCCATTTTCTCCTCCTCCTTGCACCGAACCGCCCCGTTTCTTCGCGTTTACACCGGCAAAGCCTCGGCTACAGCTGAGACTGCTCCTTTCTTGCCGGTACATGACCTTGGTCGTCCCTTTTTTTGCTTGTTTACTACTACACTTTTAGGGTTTCGGGTGCTCGGGGCCAACCCGAGCACATGAGGTCGCATAGGTGCGTGCGTTTCCTTTCTGCGTGTTCTTTGTGTTTGTACATGTGTGAAATGTGTTTCTGGAAGTCCTTGTGGTGTAAATCCCGTGCACAGAGCAGCTGAAGGCTGCTCTACACTTCTGTAGTCGCGATTTTGCTGTTCAGGCGACTGGGTCTGCCGTGCGACTGAGCCGTGCGACTGGGTGTGTCGTGCGATTGAGTCGTGTGACTATGTCTATCGTGCGACTGAGTCATGCGTTTGTATGTGTGTTGTGCGATTGAGTCAGGCGACTGTGTCTGTCGTGCGATTGAGTCAGGTGATTGTGTGTGTCGTGCGATTGAATTTATGCGGATGAATGTGTGCGATTGTACGTGTGTCGCATGACTAAACGTTGAGTCATACAAATGAAGGTTCAGTCGTACGAATGAAGCTGATTCTTGTGAATGAAGGTTGATTTGTATGTATGGATGTTGAGTCGTGCGACTGAGGGTTGTGTGGTACGACTGAAGGCCGAATCGCATGAATGGAGGTCCATTCGTATGAATGTAGCTAATTCGTACGAATGAAGGTTGATTCGTGCGGATGGAGTGTTGAGTCGTGCGTCTGGTCCTGTCGTGCAATTGGAGTGGCTGTGTGTGAGTTTCTTCTTATGTATGGTGTGTATTTGTCGTGTGATGTTAAGGTGACATCGACACGGGTACCGTTGCTAATGACGATCTTTAAAAATTGACACTATAAAACTTATTAACGTTATTCCAAAGTTAAATCAACATAACATTTTACAATTATCAACAATCGATTTGCAACGTAATGTTTGCTAAGTATTTTTCTAATAACAATGACACTTTTACACAAATATCATCGGTAATGGCAACGATTTCTAATACTTGGATCTACACAAGATCTAACACGTGTGTCTGCTTGTGTACGTTACACGTGACCGAAACAATGCAACCCCGAACCGACCAAACGTTATTACTTACTTTATATGTATCATATGCTTAACAATACCTGTCAATAGGTGTTTGACCGTTTACTACATTCAACATTTGGAAACTTTGATCATTACGCTTATTCAACATTTCAATCATTTACAAACATGGGGGAAAAGTATGCTCACCCTTTTTCTTATGCTATACAATTTACATACAATTACATACTTAGAATCAACGTGATACTGTTTTATGAGTACTTATCTGATACATACATGAGTCGCTGTATGGTACTTTTTTTACAACCATTTAATTCCGGTGTTGGAACTGACGGATAGGTATTAGTAGTACTACTTGGTTGACACCCCCACCCTCGTTTGTTGGTATCCTAGTTGGTACCAACAGTGGCCAGGAACAGGCCCTTGGGTGAATATATTTCGACAAGTTGCTGTGTGTACATCATTAGGTTTGGTTGTAAAGCTCATTGTTATGTGATTTTACTTACTTATAACTGTATGCATGGTATTCCACAACAATTACTATACAACATCAATCACTTATTTACTATTTAAACCTGCGAGCTCACCAACAATTTTATTGACCATTTTGGGCATATCTTTTGAGGTGATAATGCTAATTGAAGATCTAGGTGTGTTGCCTTAGTGGAGACCCTAGGATGCATTTTTGAGACTAAACATACTTGACAAACATTCATTTGAGTCATTGTTGTAGTATATTAAACAATCTTCATACTTTTGATACTTGTTCCCGGGTTGTGGGAATTACATTACAATGTTAATATTTTGGTTGTGTTAATCAGTTACAAGTTTATACTTATGGCTATGTTGTCGTGAATATTGACTAAACACGACATAAGTCTCCTTTGTGTCGGGTGTCGTCATGACACGGTTTATCATCAATTACGTATATTGCATCTCTATTATTAACAATGTGTTATGACGATCCCGTCTCGTTATATCCCCGTGTTTCCACTCTCAGCAGGGGTGTGATAGTTAGATGAATAATTTCTACTTGATATCGTTGAACTGAAAATATGTAAAAGTCTAGTATACGGAGTGAAAAATAAAGATATATAGAAGAAGATGCCTACAAATCATGTAGTCTTTGTTATACTACGATTTGTATGTTCTTTTTAGTTTCATGTTCGTCATGTTAAATATATGTAAGCAGGTTTACATTCGTGCTTATGTATACGTATGCAAGTTACATATGGTTGCACATATAAATACTACAATTTTCTTTAGATTATAAAAGCTCTATTTACTGTTACATATATGTAACTTTTCAAGTTACATGTAACTCAGTATACATACAAATCAATTTTCATGTATGTAACCACATATATGTATATGTGTTATAGTAACATATATGTGAATGACAAGAATCGCAAACAAATAATAAGATATATCAATGTGAATTAAATGGTTAGAAGATTTGAGATTCAATTTGATGGTTAAATTAGTGCTTGTTTGTGTAACGTATACGTAACATAGTGCTTCATAAGTGTGTAACACAATCTTACATATACATAACATATTGTTACATATACATAACACACTGTTACATATTGAAATTGTAAGTCGTTTAACGTGAATACATATATGTAACTCAACTAGTGTTCATTTGTTTTTTGTGATATCCGTCACCAAAAGGTCTGTCAATTAACGTAGCATTTGTTAGCCTTCTTGAATATTCAACATTAACTCATAACCAGGTTACCTTAGTTTCAAATTTTGCTTCGCTATCTATGTGTATTATCCTAAGTGTGCATAAAAACTTAAACATTAAACACTTAATAAAACCTTACCCAATATAGATCACTCTATTTCTCGAATAATTAAGGAGATACTAGTATGTAGAAGTTATGCTACTAGCATTATCATTAACATTACCCTTACTATTATTATTACTATAAATACTATTATTATTATCATTATCACAATTACTATTATCATTATTATTATTATGGTTATAATTGTTATTAAAACTATTATTAGTGGCATTACTAGTATTATTATTATTATTATTATCATTTACATAAATAAAATTATTAATGAGATTACCGTTATTAAAGTTGTTATTAGTATTATTATTAGTACTATTATTATTATTATTGATGTTACAAAATCATATTATAAACACACTAATATTAAAATGAATAACAAAGATGAGGGTCCAAATTGTAATTAACTAAACTTAAAGATCTAAGTGCCTTGGAAGTCAGGGACTAAAGTTGTCAATCTCCTAAACTTTGAAAAGGAAAAACCAATTTAACAGCCACTGTTCACCTTATCCAAACCCTACCCCCACCATCCTCCCCCTCTTTGTCTCCGGCTCCCTTTTCGTTGTTTTCTCCGGCAAATCGCCGCCACAAGGCGCTCCAAGTCGACATTCCACAGGTAGACGACCGCCATCGTCACTTAATTCATCTCATTCCATCATTCTTTGCGTCAGATTCGGGTTTTGGTATTCCCGAGTGAGCGAGCACTGTTGAGGGCCTTTTGGGTGCATCAATTGCTAAACCATGTTGGAAATCGACTTCCAAGCGTGTTACGGTGCCACTTGAGTAGTCACAGTGGCCCAAGGCCGCTGTGAGCACTCGGGCACCTCTGTGACCTGGGTATGCGTCTGTGTTCTGTATATGCGATTGAGTGTGTGTGCGCGATTGAGTCTGCTTCGTACGAATGAGTGTGTGCGATTGAATGTAGGTGTGCGATTGAGTCTGCTTCATACGAATGAATCTGTGCGATTGAATGTAAGCGTGCGATTGAGTCTGTTTCATACGAATGAGCATATGCGAATGGAAGTATGTGTGCAATTAAGTGTGAGTGATGCGAATAAGTGTATATGCGAATGAACGTTGTGTCGTGCGACTGAGAGAGTGTCTTGTTGGGTTTACTAGAACACAAAATCTATGTTTAACCTTTTAAACATTCTGAAAAACGCAGCGGATGCATGGCTTTAAAACTAATTTTAGAGCTGAAAATCTTATGTTCTATATGTTGTTTTAAGATGAAAACAAAAACCCAAATCAATAGGATCATATATATGTGAATAGATTAGTTATCACCAATATACAACAACCCAAACAATTGATGTATACTACCTTTAGAAGCTGCCAAAATCGAGTTGTAGATGAAAATGATGTTCTTGAGCAGCCCTAACATCAAGAAGCAAAACACAACAACGAAATCAACAAACTACCTTCCAAAGATTGCTTCTAAAGGTTGCTGAAAATAGAGCTGAAACATCATCCAAAGAGAAAGAAAAGATGTCAAAACCCATGGATGAAACATCATCCAAAGAGAGCTGAAAAACGTGGACTTATCTGAACATGCATCTCTTTGTATGCTGTTAAAACATGGCTGAAAGAGCATCATCCAAAGATGCTGAAAATCGTGGATGTAGATGAAAGGAAGGATGTTCTTGAGCAGCCAAGTCACCAAGAGAACATCAACAATCTACCTTTATGGGCTGTTGAAGAACCGATATTAAAGCTGCTGGAAATCACGATTTGGTGAAGAAAGAGTTGTTCTTGGATGACCAAAACACCAAGGATAGGTGCTCTCAAGTGTTCATACCCACAAGCTCCTTTAGCAACACCCTTTGCTAGGTTTTGTACACCAAATCGACCAAGAAAAGACTGCTGGAACCATTCCAGCCGTGAGTTTCTTCAAAGAACCGAGAGGAAGCATCTCCTTTGAGCACCAATCCGAGCAACAAAGCTGCTGCTGGAACCGTGAACATTTCTTCAAAGAAAGGGAGAGCTTCATCTTCATATTTTGGTCATTTTGCATGTGTGTGTGTTAGAGAGAAGGAGTCAAAGAGATTCTCTCTTTTAAAATGAATTGAAGTGTTTCAAGAAAACCCAAAGGCCAATGAACCCACAAGGGCGGCCGATTTTTAATTAAACCAAGGGGTTTCCCCCCAAAACTTAAAACACCCATTTCATTTATTTGTTAGTTGTAAGAGTTTATAAAATTAACCTATTAATTTTATATAACCCTTACATACTCTTTTATCATTTGATGTCATTTGATTAAAACAAATAACATTACAAAGAATACTCATGGACAAAATATCCCAATAAGTTGTTCCATCTCACATGCAATTTTATTTAGAAAACCCATTTTCTAAATTGGTGTAAATATTTAATTGCATGATTATATCATCAATTAAATATTGATTGGTGTTTGCTAAGCTTGTTATTGGGTATGACCCGACTTGGATCATAACGTACTAACCACATCAATGTT
The DNA here is from genome assembly GCA_024085815.1 of Flaveria linearis. Lineage (NCBI taxonomy): Eukaryota > Viridiplantae > Streptophyta > Magnoliopsida > Asterales > Asteraceae > Flaveria > Flaveria linearis. The sequence continues at coordinate 56,515,731 of CM044004.1, read as the reverse complement.
CTATGTGTCTTGGGCATACAGAATCCAACAATCTCCCACTTGCACAAGATACATAGAAGATTGATGCAAGCAGTAAATACCGCCTAACAACGGTTTACTACCCTTAATACGCATGACTTAGAAGCCATTCAATAACATCATCCCCTTCAAGTATCCAACTTGAAATGATTTAGGTGAATTAATCATCTATCCTTTTGTTATAGATGTCATGTTAAATCCAAGGACACAGAATGATCATTCCTTGTTGATTTAACTTAATCAGGCCTTAGACATCATACTCTCAACGAATAAGAGGAACAAATCCCATCTTGACTACATACGTTTCTCACAATCACCTTATGTCATATCTGAATATAGTCTTATGTACTGACAATTATCTCATATCAGTGAAGAACTAGCTCAAGGTATGACACTTGGTGAATATCAAAACCCAATATGTATCTCAGGTCGGAGGATACCAAATGATATTCGCCTTTACTCAAATTTACTTATGATCAATCAATAAGATTCCATGTAGTAAGATTTGAGATGCGGGTCAGTCCAATACTCGTATCCCACGAATATCTATGAACCTTGGCAGCAACCAATTGCTCTATATCCATGCCTTATGAATATCCACCAATCCAAGTTCATAATAGTCTTACATTCATATTTGTTCCCACAAATATGACCGACTACGGACATTTAGAATAATAAAATTATTCATGGATGTAAACATGCTAAAAGGGAACATTACTTAAAATATCGTAAATACATAGATAAGTTAAGTATCACAATTGTTCCATATTAATAATATTAATACTAAACAGATCAATTCCAATCACTAGAATATCGAAGTCCTAAGGCACAAGCATGACTTTCATGCTTTGCCCTTTCAAGGAGCTTCGTGAGTGGATCCGCAATGTTTTGATCAAAGTGAACTTTGCGAATACATATCTTTTCCTTTTCAACTTCATCCCTTATGTAGTTGAATCTCCGCTCATTATGCCTAATCTTTTGACGTGCACGGGGTTCCTTGATTTGAACAATCGCACCCTCGTTATCACAAAGATTTCTAAGGAGTCTTGAATGGTAGAGACCATCCTTAGATTAGTGATAAACCTTTTTATCCATGCAGCTTCCCAAGCTGCTAATGAGGCGGCTATGTATTCGTATTCTGTAGTGGACAATGCTACACTATTCATAATAGAGACATATCCCGATTGTGATCGAGGATCATCTCGATCAGTTTGGAAACTAGCATCCGTGTAACCCTTTACAACTAGTTCCTCTTCATTAAATCCGTATATTAGAAACAGATCCTTAGTCCTCCTAAGGTATTCTAATATACTTTCAACAACCATCCATTGGCTGTTACTTGGATTCTGCTGATATCTATTTGTCATGCTTAACGCGCCTGACTCGTCCAGTCTAGTGCATATCATCGCATACATGATGGATCCTATAGCAGACGCCTATGGGATGTCCTTCATACGATGTTGCTCATCCTTTAAGCTTGGACATTGAGATGCACTTAATATTGTCCCTCTTTGAATAGGTACTATACCTTTCTTAGAGTTTACCATCTTGAACCTTTTCAAGATTTTATCAATGTATGCACTTTGGTTTAACCCTATCAACCGCCTCGATCTATTCCTTTAGATGTTTATTTCCAAAATAGAGACGGCTTCACAGAGATCCCTTTTGGAAAGACAATTTCCAAGTGTAGTATGTCATCAACATACAATACTAAGAATGTAATCGTACTCCCACTAGCCCCTTGATACACACAATCCTTGTTAGCGTTCTTGATGAAACCCAATTTCTTGATCTTTCATCAAAACGTTGATTCCAATTTCTCGATGCTGGTCTCAATCCATGGATTGATATTTTTAACTTGCATACTTTATCAGGATGACTTTAGCATTGCCATTGGCGAGAAGGTTTCATCATAATCAACCCTTTGACTTAGAGTGAAACCTTTTGCTACAAGTCTTGCCTTGTAAGTATCCAAGTTTTCATGCATGTCAGTTTTCTTCTTGAAAACCCACTTGCATCCAACCGGTTTGGAGTTAAGTGAAGAGTCAACCAATTCCCAAACTTGGTTGTCATACATGAATTGCATCTTTACGTTCATGGCTCCTAGCCACTTGTCACAATCCGAATTGGACATTGCATCATGGTATGTAGTTGGCTCTTCGGAGTCAACAACGTAGCATCCATCTATGAAAAATCCACATCTTTCATGTGAAATGCTAACTTTACCAGATCAGTGAACGTTTTGTGTGTATTGATCAACCTCTTGATCATGATCAACAACCTCTTATTGATTGCTAGTGTCAACCAAACGTGTATCGGCTTGTGGATCTTGATCCTCATCAAATTCCACTGTTCTATGCGTCATTCCTTCCATAAGGAACTTGGCTTCCAAGAACTCTGCCTTTTGAGCAATGAATACCTTTTGCTCTGTTGGATCAAAGAAATAGTATCCTATACAGTCCTTTTATATATCCAACTAATATACACTTAGTGAATCGACTTGCAGTTGGTTTGGGTGTTAAGCTTAACATAAGCTTCATAACCCATAATTTTAAATATGATAGCGATGGAACTATTCCATTTCATATTTCAAGAGGCGTCGAATCCACTTTCTTGGTTTGGACCATATTCAAAATATGAGTCGCGGAGAGTAGTGCGAAACCCCAAAATTATAGAGGTAGTGAGCTTATAGCCATCATAGGTCGAACTATATCCAATAGGGTTCGATCTCCTTTCAGACACACCATTATGTTATGGTGTTCTGTGAGGAGTAAGTTGTGAGACAATCTTACAACTTCCTAGATGATCCCTAAAAGTCTCACTTAGGTATTCACCTTCTCTATCTAAACGGAGAACTTTGGTAGTTTTATCGAGTTGATTTTCTACTTCATTCTTGAAGTTTTGAACATTTCAAATTATTCATGTTTATGTGCCATCAAGTACACATAACCATAGCGATTATAATCGTCGGTTAAGGTAATGAAGTAACTTTCACCATATCTTGTCATTGTCTTAAAAGGAGCACATACATCCAAATGTATGATTCCTAATAAGTCTTTTTGCCCTCTCATTAGTACCACTAAAGGGCGTGTTGGTCATCTTACCTTGTAAACCAGATTCACATTATCAAATGAACAATTTTCATTTGCTTTTAAAAGACCATTCTTTTAAAGTGTTTAAATCCGATTCTTGTTTATGTAACCAAGATGACAATGACAAGAATAAGAGTTTCTTAAACCATTTTAAGTCTCTTGGTGCATGATAGGTATAATGTGTTATTATAGGACGAATCATTATGAACCAATTCATCAACATTATTAGAAGGCATAGCCTTGAAATAATATACATCATCCATATAAACATAAATACCATCATTTACTAACTTTAAATCATAACCATATCATTTTAAAAGGGAAACTTAAATCATGTTCCTAGTCAAACTAGGAGCATATAACATGTTTTGAAGAACAACTTCCAAACCTTTTGAAAGTTTCAAAACATAGTCTCCTTTCTTAAAGTGCTTATTGTTTTGAACCCTTGCAATAAATTGCAATAGTGAGTTCCATATGAGGTATCCAATTACCCATGTGCTTTTAGGAAATAACACCTAAGTTAATATGGATTATGAAAGTTATACTTAAGGTTTGCCCAGCATCCCTTTTATTTCTCAACTCATTGAGATAGGTTGGATGAATCCCTTTCAAATGACCTATCTCACCATACATAAAGCATGGATCGTTTTCGGTTACCTTAAGCTTCATAAGCTTAGGTTTTGGAGGTTCCGCTTTGATCTACCCTTACCCATTGCCTTTGATGTGCCCTTCTCCTTTGGCAACATTTGCCTTAGGATCGGGAATGGCCTCAACATCGTCGGGGTCGGGTTGGTTAGGTGTAGGATCGTCAAGGACATATGCCTTTGCTCTTGCTTGAGAACAATTCTTAAGCTTCGAGACTATTCCATAAGGTTATTATGGTAGAGACGATCCCTCTCTAAAATAGTTCTCGGTGATAGGGTATGGACGGTCGGGGTGGTAGCATTATTGTTTGCGATCATTCTACAAATTTTACAAAGTTCTTTTAGTATTTCAAAAAATTTCATTTTAATTATTAATACCCTTTATGTCTCATAGACAATTAATAATTAAAATCTAGAATCCAACGTTACATTCAAATAATGGTTAGGTGACCTTTATCCCATTATTCAAATTAACAAGGTAGTCAATATTTGACAATTGCAACCCTTTGCAACTTCTAGCGGTATGGGATCGACTTTAAACGTCATATGTAAAGTCGGCATGTTAATCCCATCAACACCATTTGGAAACCATATTTTAGGTGATCCATTCAACATGGTTTGCAAATCAAGTTACCCTACTTGCACACACATGTGAGTTTACCAACACAAGTGGTTAGGTGACCTTTATCCCACCAATGTGGTATTCTCACCTTAAGTCATAAGTTCCCTCAAAATGGTTAGGTGACCTTTATCCCATTAAGAGTTTCCAAATGACTTAAGTGTTGTGCAAAAGGACGGTGTTAAACTTGTTTGAAAAAGGGATTTTTAGTTTTCATTGATTCTAGTTTGAAAACTCTATTTACCTTGTATTTGCATGCTTTCAAATGCAAGGTATCCTATGGTTCACTTTTAATAAAACCTCTTTTATTAAATCATTAATCCTTTTAATAACCTTTTATTAATCACTTAATGATTAGGAACCATAAAATTCAGCTTGTTAAGTTTGTTAATTAGTTTGTTATGCACATCCAAATGTCAAATAACAATCACACAACAAACAACCAAACAAGTACAATCATACAAGCATATGTGCATAACTATAGCCACTAAGTTGACTACACTTGTTTGCCATCACAAGTGTTGTCATAAGGTCTTTCCTAAGGGTTCAACACAACACAAATGATGAGGTCTTCAAAGACTCCCACTTGAACTTGCATCCAAATGCTTCAAGTCCATCCTTTGTGTCTTCCTTTTTGTGCTTCCTTCCTGAGCATCTTCTTTTACAAAATATATATCCTAATACATATTTTCTAGTAAAAGAAAAAATACTCCTAATCTATTTATTACATGCCAAATGAATAAATAAATTACAACCCAAATAGAAACACCAAAAGGATTATTACAACCCATAAAGAATGAATACAACCAACATGACAAGATTACAATCAACCAAATCCAAAACACACATGGTCAAGGCTATGTTATGCACTAATATATGTATCCACATACATCATTTCAAGAACCAAAATGAACCCCATTTGACCCTAAATTTTCAGCCAACACAAACTAAGAATTTAGGGTCTATTGTCCAACCAAAAAACATAATCAACCAATTTGATATTTTCCTTTCAAGATCCAATCATAAGCATGCATGATTACAACCTTGAAAGGTTGGGGTATCATCAAATCATCACAAAACAGCCCTAAGAAGGTTGTTAAACCTTATATATCCAAATATACAAGAACATATGAAACTAGTCATCCACATATCCGGCTCTAGATGCCATCGTTGGGTTTACTAGAACACAAAATCTATGTTTAACCTTTTAAACATTCTGAAAACGCAGCGGATGCATGGCTTTAAAACTAATTTTAGAGCTGAAAATCTTATGTTCTATATGTTGTTTTAAGATGAAAACAAAAACCCAAATCAATAGGATCATATATATGTGAATAGATTAGTTATCACCAATATACAACAACCCAAACAATTGATGTATACTACCTTTAGAAGCTGCCAAAATCGAGTTGTAGATGAAAATGATGTTCTTGAGCAGCCCTAACATCAAGAAGCAAAACACAACAACGAAATCAACAAACTACCTTCCAAAGATTGCTTCTAAAGGTTGCTGAAAATAGAGCTGAAACATCATCCAAAGAGAAAGAAAAGATGTCAAAACCCATGGATGAAACATCATCCAAAGAGAGCTGAAAAACGTGGACTTATCTGAACATGCATCTCTTTGTATGCTGTTAAAACATGGCTGAAAGAGCATCATCCAAAGATGCTGAAAATCGTGGATGTAGATGAAAGGAAGGATGTTCTTGAGCAGCCAAGTCACCAAGAGAACATCAACAATCTACCTTTATGGGCTGTTGAAGAACCGATATTAAAGCTGCTGGAAATCACGATTTGGTGAAGAAAGAGTTGTTCTTGGATGACCAAAACACCAAGGATAGGTGCTCTCAAGTGTTCATACCCACAAGCTCCTTTAGCAACACCCTTTGCTAGGTTTTGTACACCAAATCGACCAAGAAAAGACTGCTGGAACCATTCCAGCCGTGAGTTTCTTCAAAGAACCGAGAGGAAGCATCTCCTTTGAGCACCAATCGAGCAACAAAGCTGCTGCTGGAACCGTGAACATTTCTTCAAAGAAAGGGAGAGCTTCATCTTCATATTTTGGTCATTTTGCATGTGTGTGTGTTAGAGAGAAGGAGTCAAAGAGATTCTCTCTTTTAAAATGAATTGAAGTGTTTCAAGAAAACCCAAAGGCCAATGAACCCACAAGGGCGGCCGATTTTTAATTAAACCAAGGGGTTTCCCCCCAAAACTTAAAACACCCATTTCATTTATTTGTTAGTTGTAAGAGTTTATAAAATTAACCTATTAATTTTATATAACCCTTACATACTCTTTTATCATTTGATGTCATTTGATTAAAACAAATAACATTACAAAGAATACTCATGGACAAAATATCCCAATAAGTTGTTCCATCTCACATGCAATTTTATTTAGAAAACCCATTTTCTAAATTGGTGTAAATATTTAATTGCATGATTATATCATCAATTAAATATTGATTGGTGTTTGCTAAGCTTGTTATTGGGTATGACCCGACTTGGATCATAACGTACTAACCACATCAATGTTCTATGTGTCTTGGGCATACAGAATCCAACATGTCTGCGTGTGAATGTTGTGCCGTGCGAATACGTGCGTGCGACTGGACATGTGTATGCGAATGAGTGTTGTGTCGTGCGACTGAATGGCGATACGTATGAATAGAGGTTGATTCATACGAATGAAGGTTGATTTGTACGAATGAAGGTCAATTCGTGTGAATGGATGTTGAGTCGTGCAACTGAAGGTTGTATATGTGTGAATGCATTCTTGTGTGTAGTATGTGTAGGTCGTGTGGTGTTAAGTTGACATTGATACGGTTACCATTGCTAATGACATTATTAATACTAACATTATGATTATTACCAATATAACAAAAAAATAATCAATGCTAACATTTTAAGATTATCAAGACTAATAATAGTAACTATTAATATCCTCATTTCTTTTATCAACATAACCGTTCTATCATACTAAGTACACCTCTAGCAACAATGAGATCTCGTAAATTCATTGTCAAAAATCCATTTTTTTATTTATTTCATCTATTCCATGACCGGAACAGGGGAGGATATGCATTACACCACGATTTTGAATCAGAAGAAGGATTTGAAACTTATTCAACCCTTACACTAATATCATTATCAATGGTGATGATTCCTAGTGCATGGATCTATATAAGGTCTTATGCTTATGCCCGCTTGTATGAGTGTGTGACGCGTGACCGATCCAACCAAAACCGACCGAACGCATCTAATCTCTTTAAGCTTATCCTTAATACTCAACAATAATTAATAATAGGTGTTTGAACGATTGTTGCTTCATCTTCGGGAACCATTATTCATCTACTACTATCATCAATCAAGTGAGTTTTGTGGCCCCTTATGTGATTTATTACTTCAATTATTTACAAACTTGGGGGAAAAGTATGCTCACCCTTTTCATGTTGTACAACTCATATTCTTGGAATTATCGTGTTACTGTTTTGTAAGTCCTTATCTGATACATGCATGAGTTTGTTGTGTGGTACTTGATTCATAACCATTTAATTCCGGTGTTGGAACCGACGGATAGGTATTGGTAGTAATATTGGGTTGACACCCCCACCCTCGTTTGTTGGTATACTAGTTAGTACCAACAGTGGCCAGGAACGGGCCCTAGGGTGAATATATTCTGACAAATATCTGTGTGTACGTCGTAGGTTTGGTTGTCATACTCATGTTGTCATGTGATTTTGCTTACTTATAACTGTATTCACGATGTTCCACAAAAACTATTACACATCATCAATTTTGTTTACTATTAAACCTGTGAACTCATAAAAAATTATGTTGACCATTTTGAGCATATCTTTTCAGGTGATATAATTAACTGAAGATCTTAGGAGTACGGCCTTAGTGGAGACTCTAGCATGCACTTTTTAGACTATACAATACTTGACATACATTACTTGACATTGTTGGTCAGATTACATACTATTATACTTTTGGATACTTGTTCCCAGGTTGTGGGAATTTTATTACAATGTTATTACAATGTTAATACTTATGGCTATATAGTCGTGGTTATTGACTAGACACGACACAAGTCTCCTTTGTGCCGGGTGTCGTCATGACACGTCATTCATTCTATACATGTCTATTTTGCATCTTTATTGATTACAATGTATTATGACGATCCCGTCTCGTTACATCCCCATGTTTCCGCTCTCAGCAGTGGTGTGACATTTTTGTTCTTAACCAATTTACATTCGAAGCCTGCACTATAAAAATTAGTATAATATGATGTTTAAATTTATTATAAATATGTTCATGAAATAAAATAAGAGAGTAAGTTAGAGATTTTGGTGTAAATATAGAGTGAGGAGGGAGATTGAGAGATTATAGGGATTTAATTAATTAAATAAGAGTTTCTATATGAATTATATGTGTGTTTTGCCTATTATACCCTTATGACTTTATAGTTAGATTGTCAAAACTCCATTTATTTACCATCTTACCACTATATGATCTCAACCATTGATTATATAAATCAATGGTGGATAAATGTATTTTTTGGTTTTCTAGTAAAACAGCGTTTTCTCTTATATATATAGGAGAGGGTTCAAGAGAAAACCCTGTTTTACAAGAAAACCAAAAAAACCACTTATCCACCATTGATTTATATAATCAATGGTTTTAGTATGTGTGTGTATATACATATAGACATATATATACATATATATGTACATATACATATATATACGTATATATGTATATATACATATATATATACATATATATATATCATATATATATATATATATATATATATATATATATATTATGTATATATCTATATGTATATATCTATATATCTATATATATGTATATGTATATATCTATATGTATATATCTATATATATATATATATGTATATATATATGTGTGTGTGTATATATATATATATATATATATATATATATATATATATATATATATATATATATATATATATGTATATATATGTATATATCTCTATATATGTATATATCTATATATAAGTATATCTATATATATGTATATCTATATATATGTATATATATATATGTATATGTATATATATATGTATATATATATGTATATCTATACATATATGTGTATATATATATATCTATATATCTATATATATATGTATATGTATATGTATATGTATGTCTATATATATGTCATCAATCTGTATAGACACACTTTGTGCTGTAATAACTGGCATATCTTTATATTCTCCATGTGATGTGCCTTGAAAGACAGGCTCCGAAAGTATGGCTTCCATAAAATCAAAATCAAAGCTTTGATTTTGAGCATCTTCTTCATGCACAGTAGCTTCATCTTGCACATTAACATCAGCTTCATCATCTTGAACTTCATTCAAAGATTTATCTTGAATACCATCACCAGATGTTCCTTCACCTATATCATGAGTCCTAACAGCAAGATCAGAAGCAGTCCTTTCACTACTAACTGATTGATGTGCTTCAGTTGCACCATCAGCACCATCATTATCATATCATCATCATCATCTGATGAGCTTTCAGTAGCTTCATCATCATCATTATCTTCATCATTTTCATCATCCTCATCATCAACCATCTCATCAACAACATCTTCAATTAGATCATTTGGATCTATTGTCTTATCTTCAGATAAATGGAAATGTTGTTGATTGATATCCACCTCATCCATTGCTATATTTCTCATGTAGTCAAAAAGAGGAATGTTTGGAGCACCTATGGTAACTGCCAATCTTTTGTAGACAACTTCAGACATATGCTCTAGCTGCAGTTTATCACCTTCAACTCCATCAACATATAAATCAGGATGATCTTCATAAATAAGCAGCTGATGAAACCTTGGATACATCAAGTATTTGTTTCTCCTTCCTCTCTCTAAATTGAAGATAAATCCATTCATGATCCACTTAGCCATATTAAATCTTCTATTGGTGGCTAAGGCTATAATGGGGGATGCAATGTCCACTGGGAATGAATCCCATCCAGCACTTCTCTTAGGCATGCATTGTTGAAAGATATAGCAGAGTAGTTTCCAGTGGTTATACACCCTGGCCTTAAAAAATTGCTTCTTGGGAAAATGGTTAGGGTGACCCATCTGTATAAGTACTTCCCTACATTCATTGAATGTATACTCTGATAAATCTTGAGGATCATTTTCTCCCAGTCTAAGAGCTATTCTTATTGCTTGCTCGGAGACTTCAAGCATTCTATCATTAGTAATGAATGCTCTCACAAGTTTATTTCCTTCCTCATCTCTTTCAACCTCTGCTGTTCTCTAGAATCTTTTGATCAGTCTTGCATTAATCATAGGCCTGGCACACATGCATATACATATTTAGTCCTCAGCAAGAATCTAATAATTTCTTCATAGCCAGTGGCCTCTCTATTTTCTTCATCCAAGAAAGCAGCTACATTGTGCTTTGGTTCAAATTTTAGTTCAGCCATCTGCACAAACAAACACACAAATTTAGATATCTTGATGAATTTGAAATGGTTTGATTGTATTAAACTTTGAATTAATTTTAAGGAGTTATTATTTTTCAAAACACTTAGTTTTTATTTAACATCAAGTGTACTTAATCATTTCTAGAATTATTGAAAATTCTATCAAAATCATATTAAATACACTTTATTATATCATTGTTTTAAAACACATTAATTCACTTATCATTGATCAAAGTTATTTTTCAATTAAGTTCTTATGAATTATTTAATTTATTTTTATTAAAAAATATTTTCAAATTGATTTTTATTAAAAAATATTTTCAAATTTTGAACTGTTCATCTTCTTCAATTGAACGAAGATGAACACCATGAACTCAATGTTCATGAAAACAACAGTTTTATATGTCAAAATGTTCGAAATTCAGTTTACATCAATAATATGTGATCAATTTAAGTTCTTAGATTCATTTTGGTTCATCATTTTTGAATTTTTCATGTTTTAGGGTTCCAAACATCTGAACAGACTAGAAACGTCTGACCTATTTTGAATCTAAAACTTGAAATGAAATGATTTATTCAGTGAACTTACATTCGTAAATCACATATATACACTTTTGAATAAGAATTTTCAGAAACAAATGAGAATTTGAGTGAAATAGGTGAAAAGGGAATCGACTGAGTTTAAGGATCTGAGTTTGTGAATGAGTGAAAACAAGAAGTGTTCTTTATATACTAAGTGTAAAATTTTAGACGCATGAGCACTGTATGGGCGTTTGAGGTTAGACGCGTGACAACTGTTCAGCCGCATGAGAACTGTTCAGACAGTTCTGAACTGTTCAGCCAGTTGAGCACTGTTCAGTCGTATGTATCTATACGAACATCCAACACTTAGTAAATTTTACACCTAAACCTGCTGGTACTGTGTAGACGCATGGGAATGTTGAACCGTCTAACACTTGACCAATTAACAAAATTCTCAGACATTTGACAACTGTAACACCCGAAATTTTATAGGCAAAGAAAGAAAGGATAAATGAAAATAAAAGAAGGAAATATGAGGTAACCCAAAGTTAAGGGGATAAAAGTTTCCAAAAGGAAAAAAGTTTAAAAGTTGGTGAATAAAGATGATGGCCGCCCATGTTGTCTGTTTACACTTCTTCTCATTCGGATTTAGAGAGAGAAACAGTAGGGAATTCAGATTTGTAGAGAGAAAGAAGAAGAATTCGAAGTTTTTGGTAAGAAATCTCGGTTTTATGATGTTTTAGAAGTTTCTAGTCTCAGTTATGTGCTTATAAATGTGATTGCGTGTTCGGGTTGTGTGTGTGGGGGTTTTAGGTGCTAGAAACGTCTGAGAAAGCTCAAAGAAGGGTTCAAACCTGAAAACAAACTAAGATGAGTTCTAGAATCCCCCTTTTTAATATGTTTTAACTACTTTAGGGCTGGAAAATGCATGTGTATATGTTTTATAAGAAAATGGGTTTTTTACCCGTATGTATGTATGCGTGAATGTGTATGTGGGTGGGTGTATGTTTTGGGTGCAAATGATGTGATGATTATGATTAAGAATGTGTTATGATGCTTAGAATGCTAATACTAGGCTTAGATTGTGATTTTAGATGAAATAGGACTGAATTATGTTGTTTAAGTGCAAATATGATGCCCAACCATCTAAACAGTGGACCATGCGTCCAACGGTTTGACTTTCTAACTGTGCCCAACCGCCCAAAATGCCCAACCGCCTGAATAGTGCCCAACCATCTAAATAGGCCCATGCGTCTAAGTGAAAAATGGCTAAGTATAGGCCCAAACGTCTGAACAGAGCCCATGCGTCTAAATAGGCCCATGCGTCTAAGGCAAAAAGGTGACCAAGTTATGTCCAGACGTCTGCATAGTGGCAAAACATCTGAACAGGGCAGAAACGCCCAAATAGTTCCCATGTGTCTAGACCCTTAGAATTATTTTCTGAAGTTTCAGGAAAAACAGAAAGTCTAGGGTTTTGACTAAGTTTACTTATGGGCAATGATTACCCATTATAAGCATAATTATGAGATGCCTTAGAGTTATTAAACGCTTAATTCCATGCAAGATCATGATTGCCTTTATGATTCCTTATTATTGTCATTATCATTATTGTTAATTTATTATTATAATTAATATTGTATGACTTCATGTGGTATGTTTATGATCGAAACGAAAAGTATTATTATTAATAAAGTGAAAGATTAATGATGAAGAAAAGTGGAATATAAATGATTCCTAGTGCATGGATCTATATAAGGTCTTATGCTTATGCCCGCTTGTATGAGTGTGTGACGCGTGACCGATCCAACCAAAACCGACCGAACGCATCTAATCTCTTTAAGCTTATCCTTAATACTTAACAATAATTAATAATAGGTGTTTGAACGATTGTTGCTTCATCTTCGGGAACCATTATTCATCTACTACTATCATCAATCAAGTGAGTTTTGTGGCCCCTTATGTGATTTATTACTTCAATTATTTACAAACTTGGGGGAAAAGTATGCTCACCCTTTTCATGTTGTACAACTCATATTCTTGGAATTATCGTGTTACTGTTTTGTAAGTCCTTATCTGATACATGCATGAGTTTGTTGTGTGGTACTTGATTCATAACCATTTAATTCCGGTGTTGGAACCGACGGATAGGTATTGGTAGTAATATTGGGTTGACACCCCCACCCTCGTTTGTTGGTATACTAGTTAGTACCAACAGTGGCCAGGAACGGGCCCTAGGGTGAATATATTCTGACAAATATATGTGTGTACGTCGTAGGTTTGGTTGTCATACTCATGTTGTCATGTGATTTTGCTTACTTATAACTGTATTCACGATGTTCCGTAAAAACTATTACACATCATCAATTTTGTTTACTATTAAACCTGTGAACTCATAAAAAATTATGTTGACCATTTTGAGCATATCTTTTCAGGTGATATAATTAACTGAAGATCTTAGGAGTACGGCCTTAGTGGAGACTCTAGCATGCACTTTTTTAGACTATACAATACTTGACATACATTACTTGACATTGTTGGTCAGATTACATACTATTATACTTTTGGATACTTGTTCCCAGGTTGTGGGAATTTTATTACAATGTTATTACAATGTTAATACTTATGGCTATATAGTCGTGGTTATTGACTAGACACGACACAAGTCTCCTTTGTGCCGGGTGTCGTCATGACACGTCATTCATTCTATACATGTCTATTTTGCATCTTTATTGATTACAGTGTATTATGACGATCCCGTCTCGTTACATCCCCATGTTTCCGCTCTCAGCAGTGGTGTGACATTTTTGTTCTTAATCAATTTACATTCGAAGCCTGCACTATAAAAATTAGTATAATATGATGTTTAAATTTATTATAAATATGTTCATGAAATAAAATAAGAGAGTAAGTTAGAGATTTTGGTGTAAATATAGAGTGAGGAGGAGATTGAGAGATTATAGGGATTTAATTAATTAAATAAGAGTTTCTATATGAATTATATGTGTGTTTTGCCTATTATACCCTTATGACTTTATAGTTAGATTGTCAAAACTCCATTTATTTACCATCTTACCACTATATGATCTCAACCATTGATTATATAAATCAATGGTGGATAAATGTATTTTTTGGTTTTCTAGTAAAACAGTGTTTTCTCTTATATATATAGGAGAGGGTTCAAGAGAAAACCCTGTTTTACAAGAAAACCAAAAAACCACTTATCCACCATTGATTTATATAATCAATGGTTTTAGTATGTGTGTGTATATACATATAGACATACATATATACATATATATGTACATATACATATATATACGTATATATGTATATATACATATATATATATACATATATATATATATATATATATATATATATATATATATTTTATGTATATATCTATATGTATATATCTATATATCTATATATATGTATATGTATATATCTATATGTATATATCTATATATATATATATATGTATATATATGTGTGTGTGTATATATATATATATTATATGTATATATATGTATATGTATATCTATATATGTATATATCTATATATGTATATCTATATATATGTATATCTATATGTATATGTATATATATATATATGTATATGTATATATATATGTATATATATATGTATACTATACATATATGTGTATATATATATATATCTATATATCTATATATATATGTATATGTATATGTATATGTATGTCTATATATATATGTCATCAATCTGTATAGACACACTTTGTGCTGTAATAACTGGCATATCTTTATATTCTCCATGTGATGTGCCTTGAAAGACAGGCTCAGAAAGTATGGCTTCCAGAAAATCAAAATCAAAGCTTTGATTTTGAGCATCTTCTTCATGCACAGTAGCTTCATCTTGCACATTAACATCAGCTTCATCATCTTGAACTTCATTCAAAGATTTATCTTGAATACCATCACCAGATGTTCCTTCACCTATATCATGAGTCCTAACAGCAAGATCAGAAGCAGTCCTTTCACTACTAACTGATTGATGTGCTTCAGTTGCACCATCAGCACCATCATTATCATATCATCATCATCATCTGATGAGCTTTCAGTAGCTTCATCATCATCATTATCTTCATCATTTTCATCATCCTCATCATCAACCATCTCATCAACAACATCTTCAATTAGATCATTTGGATCTATTGTCTTATCTTCAGATAAATGGAAATGTTGTTGATTGATATCCACCTCATCCATTGCTATATTTCTCATGTAGTCAAAAAGAGGAATGTTTGGAGCACCTATGGTAACTGCCAATCTTTTGTAGACAACTTCAGACATATGCTCTAGCTGCAGTTTATCACCTTCAACTCCATCAACATATAAATCAGGATGATCTTCATAAATAAGCAGCTGATGAAACCTTGGATACATCAAGTATTTGTTTCTCCTTCCTCTCTCTAAATTGAAGATAAATCCATTCATGATCCACTTAGCCATATTAAATCTTCTATTGGTGGCTAAGGCTATAATGGGGGATGCAATGTCCACTGGGAATGAATCCCATCCAGCACTTCTCTTAGGCATGCATTGTTGAAAGATATAGCAGAGTAGTTTCCAGTAGTTATACACCCTGGCCTTAAAAAATTGCTTCTTGGGAAAATGGTTAGGGTGACCCATCTGTATAAGTACTTCCCTACATTCATTGAATGTATACTCTGATAAATCTTGAGGATCATTTTCTCCCAGTCTAAGAGCTATTCTTATTGCTTGCTCGGAGACTTCAAGCATTCTATCATTAGTAATGAATGCTCTCACAAGTTTATTTCCTTCCTCATCTCTTTCAACCTCTGCTGTTCTCTAGAATCTTTTGATCAGTCTTGCATTAATCATAGGCCTGGCACACATGCATATACATATTTAGTCCTCAGCAAGAATCTAATAATTTCTTCATAGCAAGTGGCCTCTCTATTTTCTTCATCCAAGAAAGCAGCTACATTGTGCTTTGGTTCAAATTTTAGTTCAGCCATCTGCACAAACAAACACACAAATTTAGATATCTTGATGAATTTGAAATGGTTTGATTGTATTAAACTTTGAATTAATTTTAAGGAGTTATTATTTTTCAAAACACTTAGTTTTTATTTAACATCAAGTGTACTTAATCATTTCTAGAATTATTGAAAATTCTATCAAAATCATATTAAATACACTTTATTATATCATTGTTTTAAAACACATTAATTCACTTATCATTGATCAAAGTTATTTTTCAATTAAGTTCTTATGAATTATTAATTTATTTTATTAAAAAATATTTTCAAATTGATTTTTTATTAAAAAATATTTTCAAATTTTGAACTGTTCATCTTCTTCAATTGAACGAAGATGAACACCATGAACTCAATGTTCATGAAAACAACAGTTTTATATGTCAAAATGTTCGAAATTCAGTTTACATCAACAATATGTGATCAATTTAAGTTCTTAGATTCATTTTGGTTCATCATTTTGAATTTTTCATGTTTTAGGGTTCCAAACATCTGAACAGACTAGAAACGTCTGACCTATTTTGAATCTAAAACTTGAAATGAAATGATTTATTCAGTGAACTTACATTCGTAAATCACATATATACACTTTTGAATAAGAATTTTCAGAAACAAATGAGAATTTGAGTGAAATAGATGAAAAGGAAATCGACTGAGTTTAAGGATCTGAGTTTGTGAATGAGTGAAAACAAGAAGTGTTCTTTATATACTAAGTGTAAAATTTTAGACGCATGAGCACTGTATGGGCGTTTGAGGTTAGACGCGTGACAACTGTTCAGCCGCATGAGAACTGTTCAGACAGTTCTGAACTGTTCAGCCAGTTGTGCACTGTTCAATCGTATGTATCTATACGAACGTCCAACACTTAGTAAATTTTACACCTAAACCTCCTGGTACTGTGTAGACGCATGGGAATGTTGAACCGTCTAACACTTGACCAATTAACAAAATTCTCAGACATTTGACAACTGTAACACCCGAAATTTTATAGGCAAAGAAAGAAAGGATAAATGAAGATAAAAGAAGGAAATGTGAGGTAACCCAAAGTTAAGGGGTTAAAAGTTTCCAAAAGGAAAAAAGTTTAAAAGTTGGTGAATAAAGATGATGGCCGCCCATGTTGTCTGTTTACACTTCTTCTCATTCGGATTTAGAGACAGAAACAGTAGGGAATTCAGATTTGTAGAGAGAAAGAAGAAGAATTCGATGTTTTTGGTAAGAAATCTCGGTTTTATGATGTTTTAGAAGTTTCTAGTCTCAGTTATGTGCTTATAAATGTGATTGCGTGTTCGGGTTGTGTGTGTGGGGGTTTTAGGTGCTAGAAACGTCTGAGAAAGCTCAAAGAAGGGTTCAAACCCGAAAACAAACTAAGATGAGTTCTAGAATCCCCCTTTTTAACATGTTTTAACTACTTTAGGGCTGGAAAATGCATGTGTATATGTTTTATAAGAAAATGGGTTTTTTACCCGTATGTATGTATGCGTGAATGTGTATGTGGGTGGGTGTATGTTTTGGGTGCAAATGATGTGATGATTATGATTAAGAATGTGTTATGATGCTTAGAATGCTAATACTAGGCTTAGATTGTGATTTTAGATGAAATAGGACTGAATTATGTTGTTTAAGTGCAAATATGATGCCTAACCATCTAAACAGTGGACCATGCGTCCAACGGTTTGACTTTCTAACTGTGCCCAACCGCCCAAAATGCCCAACCGCCTGAATAGTGCCCAACCATCTAAATAGGCCCATGCGTCTAAGTGAAAAATGGCTAAGTATAGGCCCAAACGTCTGAACAGAGCCCATGCGTCTAAATAGGCCCATGCGTCTAAGGCAAAAAGGTGACCAAGTTATGTCCAGACGTCTGCATAGTGGCAAAACATCTGAACAGGGCAGAAACGCCCAAATAGTTCCCATGTGTCTAGACCCTTAGAATTATTTTCTGAAGTTTCAGGAAAAACAGAAAGTCTAGGGTTTTGACTAAGTTTACTTATGGGCAATGATTACCCATTATAAGCATAATTATGAGATGCCTTAGAGTTATTAAACGCTTAATTCCATGCAAGATCATGATTGCCTTTATGATTCCTTATTATTGTCATTATCATTATTGTTAATTTTATTATTATAATTAATATTGTATGACTTCATGTGGTATGTTTATGATCGAAACGAAAAGTATTATTATTAATAAAGTGAAAGATTAATGATGAAGAAAAGTGGAATATAAATGAATGAATGAAAGTCTTGCAAGCAAATGTATAGTGGTGCACGGCCTTGTTGTCGTTAGCTCAACTATGATGCGGGTTAGCTACCCCGAAGGATGCACACAGGGTCAATCGTGGAGATTGACAATGAGTTGAGCGACCCTGTTGTCGCAAAAGACTCGTTTAAAGTGCAATCATTGAGATTGCTAATGAGATGAGCGACCCTGTTGTCGCAAAAGACTCGGAAAGATAATGATAAAAGTACGAAATGAATGAAAGTTAAGGAATGAATGATGAAGATAATAATGATATTACCTAAGTGTACATATGATGCGTGATCACATGCAAAAGTAAAGAATAGTTCTTAAATGAAAGTGAAGTATGTTTTGTTATAAAAACTAGGTCTCACTCAGCAACGCTGACTTTTATGCATTTTTTAGTTAGCAGGTAAAATGTTGCTGAGGATAGCATGCGGGTGAAACTACTCGGCGGGGCATGACTGACACCCATTCATACATGATAATACAGTTGTTTTGTAATGCAATTGAACAATTATTTTGTAACCTGATTAAACCAAGGTGTATTGCTTAACAACAGTGTTTATAATGAAATGAATGGCTTTTGTTAAATAAATTCCGCTGCTTAAATTTATAATATGTCACGTTTATATAATTATTGCTGTGAATGACCAAATGTGAGGCCTACGGGAACAGGGCCTTACAAGTTGGTGTCAGAGCCAAAGTTTAAGCGAATTGGGTAAATTATTTTCAAAACCAAAACTTAAACTGAAAGTGGGACAGAAAGAGAGATGTCAGCCCGAGTAGCTACGTGCCATTAGGTATTTCTTTTCTTAAATTTAACCAGTATTATATGCGTGTGCTATTTGACTTATGTGTTCTTAGTAGATTTAGATACTGATGTAGTCAGGATAGGAAATGCTTGGGGTGTGAAGAGTGAAGTAAGTGGTTAATCACAACTAGCCACTGTCCAAGGCTTCTAGAGGTAGAGGTCAGCCACGTGTGACTAGGAGTAGTGCTAAGGCTCCTGACGGCTCATGAGAACCCTGAGGTTCATGGCCGAATTGAGGAGAATGAGAATGCCAGCCTGAATGCCTCAGCTAGGGAGGCGATTGCTGATGAAGTGCACCAGGTCATGCAGACAATTTTACAGTCTGTGGTGACTGAAGTCATCAGGGCTGTGAGAAGTGAGGAGAGAAAGGAGAAGGAGAATAGGAAGGGATCAACGGGTAAGGGGAGCAGAAGGGAGGAAGAACGACCAGAGCCTGAGACTGTATTGTCTGATGAAGAGTAAGATGATGTAGTAGGGGTGACGACCAAGGGGTGCAGTTATGGGGCATTACAAAGGTGCAAGCCCCCGACCATTGATGACAATGGCAATGCTGCTGCCGCTGACCGCTGGGTAAGAGAAATAGAGGCGGTGTTGGAAATCAGTGAGTGTCACGAAGACTAGAAAGTGAAGTTCGCGACTCACTCCTTTGTTGACTCAATGTTGTGTTAGTGGGACAACAATGTCCAAGCTGAGGGTGCTAGAGCCATCGGGAAGATGCGATGGAAGGAGCTGAAACAGCTAGTGATTGAGGAATTCTGTCCACACCGGGAACTCGACAGGATCGAGAGGGAGTTCCTGCAACTTGGAGTGGGAACCATGACCCACCTGCAGTACACCACTAAATTTAATGAAATGGCGAGGCTGGTACCAGTTCAGGTGACACCGGTGTCAAGGAAGATCAAGAGGTACATCGAAGGACTACCGGCTGAAATTCGTAGGCATCTGATTGCTGCTCAGCTAGGTACCTTTCGATCAGTGGTGGACTTGGCGGCAGATTATATGATGAGCGAGAGGAAACTGTTACGGAGGTGAAGAAGACAAGTGGTAGTGATAAAAGCTGGAACGGAAAGCGGTTCGGGCGTGGCGGTTTTCTCCCGAACAACAAGAAGATGAGAATAGATGACCGTAGAGTGGGGTCATCAAGCTCAGGACCCAAGTGGTGTGGCAAGTGCGGGAAGGAGCATACGGGGGAGTGCAGGTTAGGGCTCAACGTATGTTTCAAGTGCGGGAAGCCGGGCCACATCTCCAGAGACTATAAGGCGCTGAGGTGTTATACCTACGGCGAGGAGGGCCATATGAGCAGGGACTGCAGGAGGATGAGGGCGGAGAGTTCCAGGGCGAAGAAGACAGCCGAAACTGAAGGGCAGAAGGCGAGCACCAGAGCTTTCACCATGACCAGGGAGGAGGCTAGGACGGACCCTGATGTTGTGTCAGGTACGTTCCTAGTAAATCAAACTCTTTCTTCTGTGTTATTTGATTTTGGTCCTAGTAGGAGTTTTATTTCTGCTACTTTCTATGCTAAATTGCATGTTAGTGGTAGACGTATTGATGAGCCCTACGATGTGGAAACTGCTATTGGTAAGTCCACTAGAGTTACTGATGTGATAGAGGACTGTGCCATAGAACTAGAGGGTCGTAGGTTTGCTGCTAAGTTACATGTGATGCCCCTAGGTGGATTTGATGTAGTACTAGGGATGGATTGGTTAGCAACCTACGAAGCAAACATCGTGTGTCGAAAGAAGATGATTTGACTGATAGCGCCCGACGATAGTTCGGTGACGATATACGGTGATCGAGTTACAGCGATTCTGAAAGTGATTTCGACGGCGGTGGTAGGAAGGTGCATGAGACGTGGATGTAGTGCTTATTTGGCCTACGTGAAAGATGTGGACATTTTAACACCATAATTGCTAAATATGCCAGTGGTGTGTGACTTTCCCGATGTATTTCCAGAGGACTTATCAGAAGTGCCACCAGATCATGAAATCGAATTTCAAATTTACTTGATACCCGATGCTCAGCCTGTCGCTGAGGCACCGTATCGGTTGGCTCTGACTGAGATGAAGGAGTTAATGGAGCAACTGCAAGAGTTGCTCGATAAGGGGTTCATTTGACCGAGTATCTCTCCTTGGGGTGCTTCGGTCTTATTCGTGAAGAAGATGGACGGTAGCATGAGAATGTGTATCGACTACCGTGAGTTGAACAAGTTGACGGTAAAGAATCTATATCCGTTACCAAGGATTGACGACTTGTTCGATCAGCTCCAAGGTGCCAGTTGGTTCTCAAGGATAGATCTTCGATCTGGCTACCATCAATTAAAGGTAAAGGAGCAAGACATTCCTAAGATAGCTTTTCGTACGCGTTATGGACACTACGAGTTCCTTGTGATGTCTTTTGGTTTAACCAGCGCGCCAGCTGCTTTTACGGACTTGATGAATCGAGTGTGTCGGCCGATGTTGGACAAATCAGTGATTGTATTCATCGACAATATCCTGATTTATTCAAGGAGCGAAGAAGAGCATGTCGGTCATATTCTGGAAGTGTTTGAGACGTTGAGAAAAGGGAAACTGTATGCTAAGTTCTCCAAGTGTGCATTTTGGTTACGCGAGGTGCAATTTCTGGGCCACGTGGTAAATGCGGAGGGAATCATGGTGGACCCGGCAAAGGTTGAGGTCATGATGCAATGGAAGTCTCCTAAGGCGCCATCCGAGATGTGTAACTTCTTAGGATTGGCGGGCTACTACAGGAGGTTTATTCAAGACTTTTCCAAGATAGCCTCACCTTTGACAAAGTTGACTCGCAAGGATGTGTGGTTCGTGTG
Source organism: Flaveria linearis (assembly GCA_024085815.1). Lineage (NCBI taxonomy): Eukaryota > Viridiplantae > Streptophyta > Magnoliopsida > Asterales > Asteraceae > Flaveria > Flaveria linearis. The sequence continues at coordinate 56,493,418 of CM044004.1, read as the reverse complement.
GGGTCGAGAACAGGAGTGTGCTTTTGAGGAGTTGAAGACAAGACTAACACTAGCTCCTGTCTTGTCATTACCCGAAGGTAGTGAAGACTTAGTGGTGTATTCAGATGCATCTTATTCTTGGATAGGTTGCGTATTGATGCAACGTGGAAGGGTGATAGCCTACGCATCCCGGCAGCTAAAAACCCACAAAGCCAACTATCCCACGCATGATCTAGAACTGGCTACGGTGTTTTTCGCGTTGAAGATTTGGCGGCATTACCTATACGGGATGAAGTGCACTATCTTCACAGACCACAAAAGCTTGAAGTACTTCTTCGAGCAGAAAGATTTGAATATGAGGCAGATGCGATGGTTGGAGCTCATAAAGGATTACGATTGCGAGATCCATTACCATCCGGGCAAGGCCAACGTGGTGGAAGATGCCCTTAGCCGAAAGGAGAGACCTAAACCGATTCGGGTGAAGGCTTATCAGCTGATTATGATCTCTGACGTGATGAGCAGGTCAAGGAGTTTCAAGACGAGGCTTTGAAAGAAGATCGTATTAACTCTGAAAGAATGAGAGGTCTGGTCATGGAGTTGTGTGAAAACACTCTCGGTGTTAGAACCCGATATGGGCAAATATGGATTCCTCGTTACGGGGATCTACGCGGAAAGATCATGGACGAGGCTTATAAGACTCGATACTCCATTCACTCGGTGCTACCAAGATGTATCAAGATATGAAGAAAGACTACTGGTGGCCGGGTATGAAGCGCGACGTAGTAGATTATGTGAGTAAATGCCTTACCTATTTGCAGGTGAAGGCGGAACACCAGAAGCCGTACGGGAAAACCCAACCGTTGGATATACCCGAGTGGAAGTAGGAGCATATCACCATGGACTTCATTACGAAGCTACCACGTACCCTGAAAGGATATGATACCATATAGGTGATAGTTGACCGTTTGATGTATTCTTCCTACCAATCCGAGAGATGTATTCTTCTGAGAGGCTTGCGGATCTAGTTATCAAAGAGATTGTTGCTCGTTACGGTGTGCCAGTGTCTATTGTATCTGATCGTGACACTCGGTTTACATCTAGATTTTGGAAGAAATTCCACGATGCAATAGGAACGAGACTACATATCAGCACGGCTTATCATCCTCAGGCGGACGGTCAGTCTGAGAGGACGATCCAGAAACTCAAGGACATGCTTCAAGAGTGCATGATTGATTTTGGAGGAAGTTAGGATGACCATCTACCGTTAGCAGAATTCTCGTACAACAACAATTATCATGCTAGCATTGGCATGCCACCCTATGAGATGCTATTTGGTAGGAGATGTAAGACACCCGTTTGCAGGGGTGATGTTGGTCAGAAAGAGTTAGGGAGTATTGAAGTGATTGAGGCTACGACGGAAAATTTCAAAAAGATTAAAGCCTTCATGAAGGCAGCTAAAGATAGACAGAAGTCGTATGCCGATAAGAGGCGTAAACCAATTGAGTTCCAGGTGGGTGATATGGTTATGTTAAAAGTCTCACCTTGGAAAGGTATCATTTGGTTTAGAAAGCGGGGCAAGTTGAGCCCAAGGTATATAGGGCCTTTCCGAATCATTGCTCGAGTAGGAGAGATGGCGTATAGGTTGGAACTACCAGCCGAGTTGAGTGGAATTCATCCTACATTCGATGTATCTCATCTGCAGAAGTGTGTAGCTGATGAGGATATGGCTATACCACTGGAGGACATTGAAATTGATGAACGGGTCAACTATGTGGAGCAACCAGTGGCGATCATTGATAGTAAGGAGAAGAGGCTAAGGAATAAAGTGGTTCCTCTTGTGCGTGTACAGTGGAAGCACAGAAAGGGATCCGAGTCTACATGGGAGGTTGAAAGAGAGATGAGGCGGCATTACCCTCATCTGTTTGAGGAATAACAGGTTTCGGAGACGAAACCTATATAAGGGGGGTGGACTTATAACACCTGAAATTTTAAAGGCAATGAAAGAAAGGATAAATGAAGATAAAAGAAGGAAATGCGAGGTAACCCAAAGTTAAGGAGTTAAAAGTGTCTAAAAGGACAAAAGTTTAAAAGTTGGTGAATAAAGATGATGGCCGCCCATGTTGCCTGTTTACACTTCTTCTCATTCGGATTTAGAGAGAGAAACAGCAGGGAATTCGGATTTGTAGAGAGAAAGAAGAAGAATTCGACGTTTTTGGTAAGAATTCTCGGTTTTATAATGTTTTAGAAGTTTCTAGTCTTGGTTATGTGCTTATAAATGTGATTGTGTGTTCGGGTTGTGTGTGTGTGTGGGTTTTAGGTGCTAGAAACGTCTGAGAAAGCTCAAAGAAGGGTTCAAACCCAAAAACAAACTAAGGTGAGTTCTAGAATCCCCCTTTTAACATGTTTTAACTACTTTGGGAGCTGGAAAATGCATGTGTATATGTTTTATAAGAAAATGGGTTTTTTACCTGTATGTATGTATGCGTGAATGTGTATGTGGGTGGGTGTATGTTTTGGGTGCAAATGATGTGATGATTATGATTAAGGATGTGTTATGATGCTTAGGATGCTAATACTGGGCTTAGATTGCGATTTAAGATGAAATGGGACTGAATTATGTTGTTTAAGTGCAAATGTGATGCCCAACCGCCTAAACAGTGGACCATGTGTCCAACGGTTTGACTTTCTAAGTGTGCCCAACCGCCCAAAATGCCCAACCGCCTGAATAGTGCCCAACCGTCTAAATAGGCCCATGCGTCTAAGTGAAAAATGGCCAATTATAGGCCCAAACATCTGAACAGGGCCCATGCGTCTGAATAGTCCCATGTGTCTAAGGCAAAAAAGTGACCAAGTTAAGTACAGACGTCTGCATAGTGGCAAAACGTCTGAACAGGGCAGAAGCGCCCAAATAGTTCCCATGCGTCTAGACCCTTAGAATTATTTTCTAAAGTTTCAGGAAAAACAGAAAGTCTAGGGTTTTGTCTAAGTTGACTTATGGGCAATTATTACCCATTATAAGCATAATTATGAGATGCCTTAGAGTTATTAAACATTTAATTCCATGCAAGATCATGATTGTCTTTATGATTCCTTATTATTATCATTATCATTATTGTTAATTTTATTATTATTATTAATATTGTATGACTTTACGTGGTAGGTTTATGATGGAAGCGAAAAGTATTATCATTAATAAAATGAAAGATTAATGATGAAGAAAAGTGGAACGTAAATAAATGAATGAAAGTCTTGCAAGCAAATGTATAGAGGTGCACGGCCTTGTTGTTGTTAGCTCAACTATGATGCGGGTTAGCTACCCCGAAGGATGCACACAGGGTCAATCGTTGAAATTGACAATGAGGTGAGCAACCCTGTTGTCGTAAAAGACTGGGATAAAGTGCAATCATTGAGATTTCTAATGAGGTGAGCGACCCTGTTGTCGCAAAAGACTCGGAAAGATAATGATAAAAGTACGGAATGAATGAAAGTTAAGGAAAGAATGATGAAGATAATAATGATATTACCTAAGTGTACGTATGATGCGTGATCACATGCAAAAGTAAAGAATAGTTCTTAAACGAAAGTAAAGTATGTTTTGTTATAAAAACTAGGAATCACTCAGCAATGCCGACTTTTATGCATTTTTTAGTTGGCAGGTAAAATGTTACTGAGGATGGCATGCCGGTGAAGCTACTCGGCAGGACATGACTGACACCCATTCATACATGATAATACTGTTGTTTTGTAATGCAATTGAACAATTATTTTGTAACCTGATTAAACCAAGATAGAGGAAAGACTTGCCACAAAGACATTTAAAACGTATTGGTTCTATATAACACGATTAAAAACCGGACAGGGTTTCAAAAACTCTTAAAAAATAAGAGATTTAAAAGTAACATATTTAATAAACAAACGTTATTAATGAAGGAATTAAAAAAACTAAAAAAAAACCTTTTAAGAAAAGACGTTGAATGGTTTAAAAAAAGTTGTCTAAAAATTCTAATGATTTTAAGAAAGACGGATAAAATCCTAACATTTTTAAAAAATACCATTAATAAAGCATTTTTATTTGTTTATTTAATGTGTTTTACTAAATAATAAACATCTTAGTAATGAATTAATACAACTAAAATAAAAAATATAAAACTTTGATACACAAAATTATAAATCTTTATTATATATGTGATATATATGTGTGCATGTACCAATTATCTCTTCACCTAGTGGTTCAATGAGGAGCTGGAAGACTTTGTTTCTCTTAGAGTTTTAAAGTTCAAATCTTGGTATTACTGAACTATTACTAATTTGATGTTATTAACTTTTTACCAATAATCTGCCATTCAAAAAATATATATGTGTGCGCGCAAGCAAACTTTAGAAAGTAAAATATGTGGAAGTTGTATAAGATAAAATAGTCATTTTGATAAGTTTAACACCACTAAATATTAACTAAGAAGCCTACATGGATGCATGAAAAATATAAAGTTAGGGAGTACTTTCGTAATTTATAAACTTTAAGAATCATATATAAAATTTTGATCAAACCCCAATGATATTCATGTAATTTACCCTTTTCTTATATGTTATTTAGTGTATAATAGGTTTATATTTGTTATACAAAATTTTAAATTAATCTTTCCAATTGATGGGCGTAAAAAATTCTTAAAGGTGGGCATCAAAACTTCTTGGGCGTCACTCTATATGAATACTAATGCAAAAAGATTTTGATGGGGTGAGAGCGACCCTTGTCGGGACAAAATAGGTCCATTGACAGAAATCGGTAATTCAACACGATTGGCTAAAAGTGGTTGTTGTGTTAAGTCATCATTACAAAATTGAAAATTTACTTAACATAGCACTTTAGGAAGCTTCACCGCCTATATAAAACACACTCAAGGTGCAAAACAATATCAAAATACACCAACTCCACAATCACATATGCCAAAACACCTTACCACGGTCCTTGACTAGTTGTTGTAACACCACCACTGTTTTGATAGTTCCTTAGCTAGTCACTGCCTTTGTATTGCCGGGAAATTTAGTCCTAATCGTTGTGAGTACTTAAAAGTTTAAAATATGGCTTTAATTGTAACTTGTGACACCTGTATCCTAGGATAGGTCCTGATGCATGTCACTCATCTGATCTTTGTTTCACCCTAGCTTGCAATCGCCACAAGCTTAGCCCTCGCACGAACCTAAACTGCATAATTATTACTACTAATTGTATTATATTTAATTTCATTTGTATTTACTACTACTTTTATAACTTTTCACTATAAATTTTGAAATAAATTGAAATTACACTCAAAACAATATATAAAATAAGTAGAATTATGTCCTCGCCCGCAGTGGTTTCCACCGATGTTCATACTGCCAAGGGAGGTTCAATCTTTCTTTGGATTTTCACGTAAGCTTTAGGCTTTACTGAATCACATTGTATGCATTTCTATGAAATCAAGATATAAGCATTTCGCCTTAATCGACTGTAACATCCCAAATTCAGGGTAATAGAAAAACTTGAATAGAAGAAATAAAAATAGGAGATGTTGTTTTAAGAAATAAACGAGGACCAAACATGGCAAGCATGAAAGTTTAATGACCTAAAGATGAATATTTAAAGGAAGGAAGTAGTCTTCTACCTCTTTCTTGCATTTAAAGGTTCCCAAAAGGATAAACAGAGAAAGCATTTGGTTTTTACTGAGAGAAAGAATAGATTCTAGCAAAGCCAAATTTTCTTATATGTATCTATATAGATTTAAGCTAGATCTGTAACACCCTTAAATTTCCAAAGAATCAAAGAAAGCACCAAGTTCTCATGAGGAAAAAGTTCTCGCGTGACTTGGAGTTCTTGCACGAGAATGTTTACGAATGATGGAAGACCCTATAAATACATAAGGGAATCCATTTGCCCTTACCTTCACACAAAAAGTGTTGCTGATGTTTAGAGAGGGAGAAGCAAAAGATAAATATAGAAAGGAAGGAAAAGAGGTGTTTAAGGTGTGTATTCAATAATGTATGATGTACTTATGCATTAAATGAATGGTTTGTAATGGTATTAGCGCATAACTATGAAGTTTTTAATTGAGAAGCTCTCGGGAAAAGGGTGTTGTTTTCAAAAGGTGAGTTCTATCCCCTTTTTATACAAGTTTTTAAATGTATTAGGGTAGTTATGCATAGTGCTATGTTTGTACATGCTTATGTATGATGATTCTAATTGAAATGGTTAAGTTGTAGATGGATTAGCTGAGATTAACTCGATGATTAGGTGATCATTTGAGGTTTTCGCATGTTACTGAATGATGTTTTGGCTTGGTTGCTTGTTGTCGCATAAGATGTTCACGTGCAAAATTGTTGTTCTTGCATATAGGTAACTTGGTGTGCACTAGTGTGACTTTAGTGATGTTCTCGTGTGAAACTCTATTATCATGCATAGTGAAGTTCTCGCATTAGATAATGTTTAGCCTATGATAATCCTCTCGCTTGTGGCTAAGTTTTCGCACAACTATGTGTTTGAAATATGCTTACTTATTATTGTTGGATCAGATGAGCCTGGTGTAACCAAAACTAAACTTAAAAGATTTTAGTACAACTAAATAAAGTCTTCCAAAGCCAAAACCAACTCTTTCGAAGACAAGCTGAAGATCTTCTGAAGCCTAAAGTATAAAAAATTCCGAAGGAAAACTAAGTCTTTCGAGACTAAGTAGTTTTCCTTTCGAAGTATATGAAGAACTTCCAAAGAGATAAACGTAGAAGATCCAAGGCAAATTCTTCCGAAGAATGAAGTCCTGAAGACTTGCAGAAGACTCGGAGGAAGTTGATTCTTCCGAAGTATAAATGGTCTCGGAAGAACTTATTCTTCCGAAGCCATTTACCTTCGGAAGAACCAACTATGAACCAGTGGACAAAAGTATGGTCCGACTGACACATGCTGCGGACTCTGATATACTGCATGACGTTTTACCACGCCCATGTAGTTGACCATACTTTATTCCACTGTTCATCTTTCATCAGTTCGTACAGTTACCAACTTTAGTTGGTAACAAAAAGGTAAGTCATGGACAGGTCATGACTACCTAATCTAGGGTAGTATTTTATCTTAGATACCTTACTTCTAGCAATGTAGTATTTGTCTAGTTGTAAGTTCCAGCTGGTTATCTAATTATAACCAGTTGTAGATAGTAGTATATATAGTTTCTCATGGTAACTCATTCACACATGCTTGTAAGAGTCTTGTAACACTGAGTTGAGAAGTAATATATATAAGTATCTTGAAAAACCATTTCTTGTGTTTATTAACTTAGTATATTATTATCAACTTAGTTAGAGATTCTGCTTCACCAACCTAGTGCGATTTAGTGAGTTTGTGAGATAAACTTATGTTGAGAGACCAACACCGATCCTGTAATTATGCTTTAAACTTCTTTAAAAAGGATAAAGGCTTCCTGGTGAACTTTACTTGGCATGCTATGTACTATTATAAGTAAAGTATTATGTAATGGAAATGAAAGATAAGGTTAATGAATTGTGAAATGTAATGAATGAATGAAACTCTTGTAAGAAAAAAGGATGGATTCGAATAACTTTGTTGTTGTTAGCTCAACTGATGTGAGGTTAGCTAGCCCATGAGGATGCACACATAGGTCTAATCCTTATAATTGACCATGAATGAAATGGGATCTTTGTCACTGGGACTTAGGATTGTAGCCCCGAATACATACACTTGAGGGTTTTATTTATAGGTCCTAGAGCAAATTTCAGCTTTGTGCCTTATGTTAGGGTCTAGCATATGATATTGATCCATTAGTTAATAAAAGATAACTGAATGAATGGAACGATGATAAAAGTTAATGAAATGATCAAATTAACATGTATGTATTAATGTGTACTCACGTATGAAAAGGAATATGTTTCAAGAATGTAATGCATTTTATTATAAAACTAGATCTCTCTAAATGTCGCTGACTTTGTATGCATAATAATTGACAGATAACCATTAATACTTAGGAGATGCAAGCATGGACAATGAAACTGCTGGGATAATTCAAGTCTGGCGTTCATAGTTTAGAAATGATGTTTATAAGATGACATTTTTAATGTTCACATATGAATGTTATTTTTATAAAAATCTTATGCTATGAATGACTAACTATGAATACTCCTAAGCTCGGGCTTTACATAATCTATGTCTAGAAATATTTATAGATTGATTGAAATGATAAAGTTGTCACATTTACACATGTACATGTAGATCATATTTCATAACCATCTTTGTTCTAGGGTTTTGCTCAAATATCACTCATAGGTGAGTTCTAGATCCTCTTTTTCATATATTTTACATTGTTTTAAGGCTAGTATGTTTAGCATGTTAGTTTTATGAAAGTATAAATAGATTTCAATATTTCCATATCTTTAGTTTTCATATTGACTAATAGTATGAACCCTAAATAAGGATAGATTGATCTGAAAAAGAGTCTATGAATAGAAAGAACAAAGTGCTCTTAGATTCAGGTAGCATATTCTAGCTACCCATTGCAAATAGTGTTCACACGCACATGATAATACTCACCCCTATGTGATGAAAAACCAAATCAAATAGTTCATATGTGTGTAACACACTAGGATTTATTTTAAGTGTTAGTCACCTGTATTGGATTACTCACTCGATGGTGATTTTGGTGTTCTGTATATAATAGAACTTGATAGCACACCCGCATGTGAACTTCATTTAAAAAATATTGATCATGTTGATCAATTGAATCCTGACTTTAATCACTTGTAGGTGAGTCTGTTCACCGAAGGTGAACTTAGTCACCCACATTTGATAGTTTCCAGTATCTTATCCCCCTACCCGCACATGCTCACACTTAGATGAATTCCCTTGCCATAACTCGCCTGAATGAAATAGTTCACTCGAACATGGTATTGTTGAACAAACTTAGCTTTGTTTATTAAAGGTGAATCGTGTCACGCACATGTGATATACTTTGAAATATTCAAAGTGCTACTATAACTGAATGTGAGTTCCTTTCAACCACACGTGACTCCTTTACCCGCATCTCACTATGCATAGTATAGTTCATGATAACATCCAATATGATGGAAAACTTCTATATTTTCATTGATGATTTATTATAATAATGCAGTTTCCATTAGTTTTCCGATCAATAATAGTTCGAGAATAGTTGGATTATATCTTGATAGAAGATATTTTTCCATATGAATTTGTATCGAGTATATTAGTATGAAAAACATGCTAGCGGATCTAATGACTAAGGTCTTCCGCCTTGAATCTTCTAGGAGCTTGTGTTATAGATAGGCCTTATTAAAGACTTTACTTGATAGCATATTGTACCTTATAAATTATTTATTTTTTCCTAAATTTATTATTGTCTATTGTAGGGATTGAACCGAAAGGCTTGGGAAATCAAAACAACATATTGAAGATCATGTTCCCGCATGAGAAGTTTGAATGTACGAGAAGAAGTTCTCGCACGAGACAATTTTTGACTTAGTGTAAATAGTTTGCTTGTTCATTTTGTTTAGTATCATGATTTTGTGCGAAAATTTTCACTTTGTAATAGTGTTGATACACGATGTCCCTAGTTCATTGTACTTAAATGTTTGTCTTTCATTCTTACGTATGTGTAATACAAGGGTATTTCAGTTATGTGATATGTGTTTGAATGTTTATTTACTATTGTATGTGTCATATTCTTATATCATTTATAAATATACACCTGAATGAATGTATTTGTAGTAGTTATTCATAGCTCTGAGTTAATAACGATTAAGGAATGTGGTTGACTTAGTCTTATGGTTATTCATGCTAATGGACCATGCTTATGGACCAGTCGTATGACTGAACCAGGTGATTGGCTCAGTCACACGACTAAGTCATGAGACTGGCTCAGTCGCACAATTGAACCAATCGTATAGTTCAGTCATGCGTATGAACAAATCGTATGGCTCAGTCGTACGACTGTACACTGCAACCTATAAATACCACGTAATTCGTGGAAACATGGAACACTTCAAATTATTTCATACCCTAGCCGTCCAGAGAGCTCTATCACGTCCATCAAAGTTCACAGTTCATCCCGGATCTTTTTCTACCCATTCTTAATGTTGTTCTATCATTAGATTAATCCAGGTTCACGTTCTCACTGATTGGATCGCCAATGAAATAGGATTCCCACTATTTGATTAGGTTTCATGTTGAATCAGTTAGTACTCCGTATGCACACGGTCCTAACAAGTGGTATCAGAGCCTTGGGTCTTGATTCTTCATGGATTCGATTGGTGTTTTGGCTAAAGTTAATGTTTTTTATTCAAAAATCCATGTTTTTATACAAACGAGTTTTTGACGTGTGCATGATTCAAAAGTTTTGAACTTTTTGACTAACAACAGTTTAGGGTTTATGCAAAATCGTTTTGAGTCTAAACGTATTCAAAATCTTGAATTTTTCAAACTCAGCAGTCTCAGTGGCACGATTGGCTCAATCGCATGACTGAATCCCAATCGCATGATTCAACCACACGACTGGACTCAGTTGTATCCCTAATCGCACGATTAAGCTGAATCGTATGATTAAACTCTTTCGCACTCTTCATTCTTACGGTTGAACTCATCCGCATCCCTTAATCGCACGATTGAACTCAATCATCTGATTGACCTCAATCGCACTCTCTAATCATACGATTGAACTATCCATTCGCACTATTGAGTCAGTCGTATAAGATTTTTCAAGTTTGAGTATTTGACTTTGGGTATCCTCAAGTTTTGATAACATGAACGACCAGAACATCGCGTTTACTGCAGGAAAGGACTCACGGATCCAAAACCTCTTACTGCTAGAGAATGAAATTGGAAATCACAACAAACCTTTAAAACGATTGACTTTGGATGAATACCCAAAATGGAAATAACGGTTTAAGATTTACCTTAATGGAGTGGACCCGAACTTGTGGATTGCTATTGAAACTGGTTATTCTACACCGGTTGAAGCAAATGGTGTTAAGCTGACTTTGAGTGGGATGAATGATGTGCAAAAGGTTGCACACAATGTTGAGAAGAAAGCATATGCTTTACTGACACAGTCGATTCGAAAGGACATTTTCCATCAATTTTCAAAACATAAACAGTCCAAGAAGCTGTGGTCAGCTTTGGAAAATCGATACGATGGTAATGCCATGTTAAAGGAACTGAAGGCGAAATCCCTCAAGAAGGAATTTGACAACTTCTCATCCATTGGAAATGAATGCTTGGATGACATTATAGACAGATTTTATCATTGATGAGTGAGTTGCACACACATGGGGTAACTACATGTCACACCCTCAAATTCCGGGTCTGGAATCTATCACGGAGGGTGTGAACAAACCAGGATCACAGTCAATAGTTACTCGGAACGACTCTATATGCAACGTTTAACAAACCAAACTTCAAACTTTTAAATTATGTGCGGAAGCATAAAGAAACAAAACATCCCAAATATATGAAAGTAACATATGGCAAGACAAGTGCCAAACAAGTGTTTGAAACCATAAATAAAAGACAAGTAAATATGGTTTAAGTTTAAGTCTCTAACATGCATGCTGACCCGTGTGGTGCTCCTATCAGCAGTTCCAGATTAGTGACCTGAGAATAGCATACTAAAAGTCAACACATGGTTGGTGAGTTCAAGAGTTTGATGTTTAAACATAACAGTTTAAAAGTGTATACCGAGTTTGCGTTAAATCTTAACCGTTTAACAATAGCGTGTATCAACCCTATGGTTGATCAGTTCAAAAGTTTACAGTTAAACATCACAGTTTAACAATAGCGTGTATCAATCCAATGGTTGATCAGTTCAAGAGTTCACAGTTAAACATCCCAGTTTAACAACAGCGTATATATAAGCATGTGCATTGTAGTGGCTAGCTAGTCCATTCAAATGATATTAAATAGTGATTTCGACATTGAAGCTGACTGTGTTATGTTTGCCTCCTGCCACGACGTCGCCATATCGTGACAAATAATCATAGGACAAATTGCACCCGACTGACCTCGAGTCATACAGGTGGGGTCGTCACTCCCAGTAGTACTACCCAACTTTCCCCGCTATCCAATATTAACAATTCGAAAGTGTGAGGACTTTTATAATGATCAACAGCACTATCTTTAATATCATACACATCTTAAATATATAATGAAAACGTTTGTAACTTACCAGTATGCTATCTCCCCCAAAAGAGTTTTAATAAAATGAACTTACCCAAAAGAGATTTGGTAAAATAGTGGGGCTTGAACTCACCTTGATTTGATGTAATGAAATGAACAAGAACTACAAATAATAAGGCAATGCACGATTAAACACGATCAACACTATTATTAATTGTAATTAAGTTTTTAAAACGTGTTCAACGCGAATAAATATATTTGGTCGGATTCGGTCGGTTCGGTTTGACGTACACGATTTGGTATACAACACACCATGTCTTAATAATACTACCAATATTGATATTAATAATAGCAATGGTGTGATCATAATTATAATGATAATATTTGTGTTTGTAAATAATTTATGAAATTTATTAAATATAATTCCTTCATTTATAATAATAACTCCATAATATAATCTTTATTAACAACTTGATAATTTAAATCATCATTTACAATCCATTTTTATAAAAGTAACTATTTATAACACTTGTAATATTTATTCAGATAAATAAATAAGGTTTTTAAACAATTATTATGATTTATTAAAATAATATGATATTCATTAATAATTCAATGATTTAAATTATTATTAAAAATTTATTTCTTTATAAAGTTACAATTTATTACATATGTTTTTATTTATTTAAATAAATAAATGAATAAGGTTTTAAAGAAATAAATTTCCAGAAAATAATTATTTACTTTCTAAAATAATTAAAGTTTATAAAAATTATTTTTATAATTTTTCGGAATTTTTCTATATTTTTTAAAAGGTCAAAAAGCCTTAAAAAATACATGGCAGGGGCAGGGTTCGAACCCCTGACCTTCTGTTCGCAATTCACACGCACAAACCAGTAGACCAAGGCACAAGGCCGCGGTAATATTCTGTTTTAATTCTTTTAAGGTTAAACCCCAATAATCCCATTTCCCCAAGAACCCCAGGTTCGATCCGAACCAATTGATCCCCATACCGATTTTGATTGCGTCTGATTTCATGGGGTTATTACTCCCCTTGTAAAAACGAACCCAATGGTGTGTTGAAGTACCTGGTTCGAAGCTCTACAGCGTGCGTTTGATCGGTTGCAGGTCCGCGGCAATGAGAAGATTGAATTGATCGTTTTTGAGTGTTTGAGAGGTGTGTGAAGGTACCATTAGCTTAGGAATGCTTATATAGCCTTCCCGTTCGTTTAATTTGATTAAAATAAACTGTAGTGGATCGTTTGTGAGTGGGTCGGCCGAGAAATTCGGTTAGTGGTATACATACCTAACTGATTCGATTTTTCAAATTGAAATGGTCCCTGAGTTCGATTATTGTTCTAGATGGTGTCAGGATAGTGGGATTGCATTAACATCGCGTCGTTCTTGGCTTTGGGGTCGCCGGAGAGACGCCGGAGGTTGGCCGGAGGGGATGGTCGACGGATGGCTTTTAAAACAATTTACACAATACTCCCCTGTAGTTTGGAATGTTTATTATTTCATGTGTATAGTTTTAAAATAAGTTTCAAATATTACAAATTCAGTCCCTGAACTTGTTTATTAATTATATTAATTTTGTAAATAATAATATTTTCATTATTATTATTATTTTCATTATTAACATTATTAGTTTTAATAATAATTATTATTATTATCATGTCATTATTTTATTATTATTAATACTATTAAATAATAATAAAATATAAAAATAAATTGTAAATTCACATAAAAATTTTTTTATTAAATCATGAAAATTTTCGGGTTGTCACTCATCCCCCTGTTAGAGAAATTTTCGTCCCGAAAATTAAGATGTACTGGCAACATCCTTGAACAGGTTAGGATACTTGCGCATCATCTCGTCCTCTCTTTCCCAAGTGAACTCTGGACCACGCGGGAGTTCCACCGACTTTGACAATAGGATACGATTGTGTTTGAGTGTCTTGACCTCTCGGTCCATAATTTCCACTGGTTCTCGATGAAGCGTAGTTGTTCGTCAACATGTACCTCGTCTAACGGAACGATGAGAGTTTCGTCAGCAGGCATTTCCTCAGGTTTGAAACGTGAAACACATTATGAATTCCACTCAGTGATTCAGGTAAAGCCAGTCGATAGGCCACTGACCTATTCTTTCCAATATCTCAAATGGTCCAACATACCTCGGATTCAGCTTTCCTCGTTTGCCAAACCGAACTACGCCTTTCCACGGTGAGACTTTCAATAACACTTTGTCACCATTTGGAACTCTAGAGGTTTTCGTCTCTTGTCAGCATAACTTTTCTGTCTATCACGCGCTGCTGCCATACGATTCCGTATCTGCACGATCTTCTCAGTCGTCTCGTGCACGAGTTCAGGACCGATAAGTTGACTTTCCCCAACTTCTGCCCACAAATAGGTGACCGGCACTTACGCCCATACAATGCCTCAAATGGAGCTGCCTTGATTGAGGTATGATAACTGTTATTATAGGAGAACTCAACCAATGGTAAATGTGTTTCCCAGCTGCTGCCAAAATCAATTACACAGGCACGCAACATGTCTTCCAGTGTCTGGATCGTACGCTCACTTTGACCATCGGTTTGGGGTGATACGCGGTACTCATATCCAGCCGTGTTCCCAATGATCGTTGTAATGATTGCCAGAATGAGAAGTGAACCGAGCGTCACGATCAGAAATGATAGATATCGGCACGCCATGCGAGAGACTATTTCCCTTAAATAGATACGTGTCAGCTTCTCCATTCGATCAGTCTCTCGGATTGCCAGAAAGTGTGCGGATTTTGTTAAGCGATCTACTATAACCCAAATGGTGTCGCATCCGCTGGGAGTCCTAGGTAACTTCGTGATAAAGTCCATGGAGATCTGCTCCCATTTCCACACTGGAATTTCCGGTTGTTGAAGTAAACCGGATGGTCTCTGGTATTCCACCTTAACCTTGGAACAAGTTAAGCATCTACTTACATACATGGCTATCTCCGCTTTCATTTTCGGCCACCAGTAAAATTCTTTCAGGTCCTGATACATCTTGTCTGAACCGGGATGAATAGAGTAACGTGACTTATGAGCTTCATCCATTATCAGCTCTCGCAAATTCCCGTACTGTGGTACCCAGATTCGTTTCATAAAATAACGGATTCCATCAGCTTTAACCTCCAACTGTTTCTCCATGCCTCGCATGTATTCGCTTTGAGATTCTCCGTCTTCAAGGCTTCAGATTGAGCAGCTTTGATTTGTGCTGGTAGGTCAGAGTGGATAGTCATTTGTAATACGCGCACTCGACGAGGCTTTAGGGTTTCCTTACGACTAAGGCATCGGCTACCACATTAGCCTTACCCGGATGGTACTTGATTGCACAGTCATAATCATTGAGTAACTCTAACCACCGTCGTTGCCGCATATTTAACTCCTTTTGCTCAAAGATGTGCTGAAGACTCTTGTGATCGGTATAAATAGTGCATTTGGTACCGTACAAGTAATGTCTCCAAATCTTCAAGGCAAAAATCACTGCGCCCAATTCCAGATCATGGGGGGTATAGTTCTTCTCGTGAACCTTCAGTTGTCTCGAGGCGTAAGCTATCACCTTGTCGCGTTGCATCAGGACACAACCCAATCCTTGAATGGATGCGTCACAATACACCACGAAATCATCTGTCCCCTCTGGTAGTGCTAATATCGGTGCACTACAGAGTTTCTGTTTCAATAGCTGAAAAGCCGCCTCTTGACTTTCACCCCATTTGTATGTCGTTCCTTTGTGGGTCAAAGCGGTGAGAGGTTGTGCAATCTTAGAGAATCCCTCAATGAATCGTCGGTAATATCCTGCTAACCCCAGGAATTGCCTTATCTCAGTCGGTGTCTTCGGTGTAGCCCAATTCTTTATCGCCACAATCTTGGCAGGATCAACATGTATTCCCTTCTCATTAACAATATGACCTAGGAATTGCACTTCACGTTTCCAAAAGTCACACTTAGAGAATTTGGCGTACAGTTGCTCATTCTTCAACAATTCCAAGATCAATCGTAGATGCTCTTCATGGTCCTCCTTGGTCTTAGAGTATATCAGTATGTCATCGATAAACACAATAACAAACTGATCGAGATAGGGTTTGCACACGCGATTCATGAGGTCCATGAATACCGCAGGTGCATTAGTCAACCCAAAAGGCATGACCAAAAATTCGTAATGACCATAACAAGTACGGAATGCGGTTTTGGAGATGTCCTCCTCACGGACTCGGAGTTGATGATAACCAGACCTCAAGTCGATCTTCGAATAGTAGCTTGATCCCTGAAGCTGATCAAACAAGTCGTCGATACGAGGTAGAGGATATCGGTTCTTGATTGTGACTTTGTTTAATTCTCTATAATCGATGCACATTCGGAAAGTGCCGTCCTTCTTCTTAACAAAGAGAACAGGGGCTCCCCAAGGTGACGAGCTAGGTCGGATAAAGCCCTTATCTAAAAGCTCCTGAAGTTGTGATGACAACTCCTGTAGTTCGTTTGGTGCTAATCGATAAGGTGCTCTAGCAATCGGGGCTGCACCGGGAGTCAGTTCGATTTGAAATTCCACTTGGCGATGAGGTGGTAGTCCAGGAAGATCCTCTGGAAACACCTCTGGAAATCTCTTACCACGGGAATGTCTTCTATTTTCTTTTCCTCGGACTGCTTGTCGGTGACGAGTGCCAGAATAGCCACACGCCCTTTTCGTAACAACTTTTGCGCCTTCATGTAAGAGATAATACCCATTACTGCACCACTCCTATCACCTTGGACTGTAAGAATTTCGTCATCAACAGGGATTCGTATGATCTTTTCGTGACATATGACTTCTGCTTGCTTGTTAGATAGCCAATCCATGCCTACCACAACGTCGAAACTTCCTAGTGTAACAGGCATAAGATCTATAGAGAAAGTATGACCAGCGAGTTCTATCTTACAATCTCTAAGAATATGTGTTACATGGATTTGTTTACCGTCAGCCAATTCTACGGTATATTTGGATTCTAAGGCAGAAGGAATATCACTTAGAAGACTACAGAATTTTAAGGATATGAAACTCCTATCGGCTCCAGTGTCAAACAGTATCGTAGCAAAACATCCATTGACAGAAAATCTACCAGTAATAGTTGTAGGATCATTTAGAGCCTTACCTGAGCCAATGACGAAGGCTCTCCCTTTGGCTCCATTATTATTACCACCATTTCCATTGCCTCTTCCATCATTGTTGTTGTTGTTGTTGCCTTGATTGTTGTTGTTTGGCCATTGCCATTTCCGTTCTTCCTCAGCTGCGGGCAGTTTCGCCTGTAGTGCCCTTCTTTCCCACACTCAAAGCAACCCTTTGAGGTCCCTTGAGGTTGTTGTGGCTTCCTAACTAACTCACCACGACAATCCTTAGCTAAGTGTCCCCTTTTACCACACCGCTGAAAGTTGTAATTTTCACATCTTCCGACATGATGATAGTTGCACCGCGGGCATATCGGCTGTTTACCACCGTAACCGCTTGATCCTTGATTGTTCGAGGCTGACTGGTTGAAGTTACGGTTGTTGTCGAACCTCCTGTGTTGTTGTTGCGGTGTTTGTTGTTGATGTTGACCACCAGATGATGATGTTCTATTGTTGTTGTTGGTGTTGTTAGAGGTATCCCACTTCCTTTTGTTGTCAGACACGCTCGCCGCAGCGCCCCGTTTGGTAACCGTCCTTCCTCCACAGCTTCATCAGTTAATTTGTGGGCTAGGCGGATAGCTTGCTGGATAGTAGTCGGGTTTGAGGAAGTAACCATACTCCTAATCTCTGGCACTAATCCTCGGATGTAGTGTTCCACTCTCTTGTGCATCTCGTTTACCATTCCTGGACATAGAGTGGCCAGCTCATGAGTTCTCGTGGTATAAGCCTCAATTTCTGATCCTTGCATCTTCAGTTGCCAGAATTCCACTTCAAGTTTTTGTACTTCACTTCGTGGGCAGTATTCCTCAATCATCATATCTTTGAACTCGTTCCACGGGAGTTGATCTACCATGGCTTGCCCTAGCATTTGCACTTGCGCATTCCACCAAGACAATGCTGCACCATCCAACGTCCCCGTAGCGTATTTCACCTGGTCAGCAGGCAGACAGTTACATTTTGAGAATACGGACTCCGTCTTCTCAAACCATCTCACTAACCCTACAGCTCCTCGGTTCCACTGTAGGTGTGAGGCTTACAGTCCATGAAGGACTTGTAAGTACACGTTGGTGGTCCTGCTGGCTGTCTTGTTTGAGTAGCAGCTACTGCTGCCTGAACTTGTACGTTGATTAGAGCAGCTAATTCAGCAGGGGTCATATTAATAGGACCAGCGCCTTGGTCACCAGCACCTTGGTTACCGGCACCACGTCCACGCACGCGTCCTCGTCCACGACCACGTCCACGTCTTTGGGCGTCCATTATTTCACTTTATATTCACAAATACAATAATGAGTAACGAATCAATCCTCTTTATCTCATTATAGTAACCAATAAGGAGATAATGAATTCATCACCACCACAATGTTTATAACAAATTGAGTTTGTTGTTTGGGTGGGGAAACAACTCTTTCCACATAGGTTCCAAAATAAAGAAACGCTACGTAGTCCGAATCGTTTAAAGGAAATAGAATAGAATCATTCAGCTATGTCGTGCTGTAGTGTATAGACATTGCTTGTGAGTCGCCGGACTCGGTATTGTTCCATGTTCAGTAAAAAGGTATCCCATTTACCTTATGGACTTGTGTATTGACCATAGTTTATCACTCATCCCAGAAATCCCCAGGTAAGCATACCAGGTCTCGTAATGAGATATATGCGATATGCTAGCCTTAGCCCGAAGGCTTTTTGCCAGGAAATCCAGAATACAGGTGTCTATGTGTCACACAAGTTCATTTGGTTCATGAAATTTTAAAACCTCGATAGGATTTTCATAGTTTAGACATAAAGTCTAAGGATTTGAACCTAAGATAATCAGTTATGTTTAGGAAGTCTAGAAACAAGTAACTAACTAACTGTGTGCGGTTATAGTCTAGTGTGTATGCAACCTAGTTCTCTATAACCAATGGCTCTGATACCAATCTGTCACACCCTCAAATTCCGGGTCTGGAATCTATCACGAAGGGGTGTGAACAAACCAGGATCACAGTCAATAGTTACTCGGAACGACTCTATATGCAACGTTTAACAAACCAAACTTCAAACTTTTAAATTATGCGCGGAAGCATAAAGAAAACAAAACATCCCAAAATATATGAAAGTAACATATGGCAAGACAAGTGCCAAACAAGTGTTTGAAACCATAAATAAAAGACAAGTAAATATGGTTTAAGTTTAAGTCTCTAACATGCATGCTGACCTGTGTGGTGCTCCTATCAGCAGTTCCAGATTAGTGACCTGAGAATAGCATACTAAAAGTCAACACATGGTTGGTGAGTTCAAGAGTTTGATGTTTAAACATAACAGTTTAAAAGTGTATACCGAGTTGCGTTAAATCTTAACCGTTTAACAATAGCGTGTATCAACCCTATGGTTGATCAGTTCAAAAGTTTACAGTTAAACATCACAGTTTAACAATAGCGTGTATCAATCCAATGGTTGATCAGTTCAAGAGTTCACAGTTAAACATCCCAGTTTAACAACAGCGTATATATAAGCATGTGCATTGTAGTGGCTAGCTAGTCCATTCACAAACGATATTAAATAGTGATTTCGACATTGAAGCTGACTGTGTTATGTTTGCCTCCTGCCACGACGTCGCCATATCGTGACAAATAATCATAGGACAAATTGCACCCGACTGACCTCGAGTCATACAGGTGGGGTCGTCACTCCCAGTAGTACTACCCAACTTTCCCCGCTATCCAATATTAACAATTCGAAAGTGTGAGGACTTTTATAATGATCAACAGCACTATCTTTAATATCATACACATCTTAAATATATAATGAAAACGTTGTAACATTACCAGTATGCTATCTCCCCCAAAAGAGTTTAATAAAATGAACTTACCCAAAAGAGATTTGGTAAAATAGTGGGGCTTGAACTCACCTTGATTTGATGTAATGAAATGAACAAGAACTTCAAATAATAAGGCAATGCACGATCAAACACGATCAACACCTATTATTAATTGTAATTAAGTTTTTAAAACGTGTTCAACGCGAATAAATATATTTGGTCGGATTCGGGTCGGTTCGGTTTGACGTACACGATTTGGTATACAACACACCATGTCTTAATAATACTACCAATATTGATATTAATAATAGCAATGGTGTGATCATAATTATAATGATAATATTTGTGTTTGTAAATAATTTATGAAATTTATTAAATATAATTCCTTCATTTATAATAATAACTCCATAATATAATCTTTATTAACAACTTGATAATTTAAATCATCATTTACAATCCATTTTTATAAAAGTAACTATTTATAACACTTGTAATATTTATTCAGATAAATAAATAAGGTTTTTAAACAATTATTATGATTTATTAAAAATAATATGATATTCATTAATAATTCAATGATTTAAATTATTATTAAAAATTTATTTCTTTATAAAGTTACAATTTATTACATATGTTTTTATTTATTTAAATAAATAAATGAATAAGGTTTTAAAGAAATAAATTTCCAGAAAATAATTATTTACTTTCTAAAATAATTAAAGTTTATAAAAATTTTTTATAATTTTTCGGAATTTTTCTATATTTTTTAAAAGGTCAAAAAGCCTTAAAAAAAATACATGGCAGGGGCAGGGTTCGAACCCCTGACCTTCTGTTCGCAATTCACACGCACAAACCAGTAGACCAAGGCACAAGGCCGCGGTAATATTCTGTTTTTAATTCTTTTAAGGTTAAACCCAATAATCCCATTTCCCCAAGAACCCCAGGTTCGATCCGAACCCAATTGATCCCATACCGATTTTGATTGCGTCTGATTTCATGGGGTTATTACTCCCTTGTAAAAACGAACCCAATGGTGTGTTGAAGTACCTGGTTCGAAGCTCTACAGCGTGCGTTTGATCGGTTGCAGGTCCGCGGCAACGAGAAGATTGAATTGATCGTTTCGAGTGTTTGAGAGGTGTGTGAAGGTACCATTAGCTTAGGAATGCTTATATAGCCATTCCCGTTCGTTTAATTTGATTAAAATAAACTGTAGTGGATCGTTTTGTGAGTGGGTCGGCCGAGAAATTCGGTTTAGTGGTATACATACCTAACTGATTCGATTTTTCAAATTGAAATGGTCCCTGAGTTCGATTATTGTTCTAGATGGTGTCGGGATAGTGGGATTGCATTAACATCGCGTCGTTCTTGGCTTTTGGGGTCGCCGGAGAGACGCCGGAGGTTGGCCGGAGGGGATGGTCGACGGGATGGGTTTTAAAACAATTTACACAATACCCCCCTGTAGTTTGGAATGTTTATTATTTCATGTGTATAGTTTTAAAATAAGTTTCAAATATTACAAATTCAGTCCCTGAACTTGTTTAATTAATTATATTAATTTTGTAAATAATAATATTTTCATTATTATTATTATTTCATTATTAACATTATTAGTTTTAATAATAATATTATTATTATTATCATTGTCATTATTTTTATTATTATTAATACTATTATTAAATAATAATAAAAATATAAAAATAAATTGTAAATTCACATAAAATTTTTTTTATTAAATCATGAAAATTTTCGGGTTGTCACACTACATCAATGGAGGATAAAGTTGCAAGCTTTGCTGATGGATTGCCGGATAAATGGGATCCCTTTGTTTCTAATCTGAGACAAAATGATATTCTAGGAGCACCTCTTCATCAGATTCTATCACTCAAAATCTGAGGGAGGAGGAGCTGAGGCTAAAATACAAGTCCAAGAAGGGTTCATATACTCAGAATCTATCACTGTATAACGTTGTTCCCACACCAGCTTCATCAGGAGCACCTCTTCAAACAGCATTTGTATATAACATGTCTGGAAATTCTCAAAGTGGGCCATCTGGAAGTGAAATGTCAGGATCATATGGAGCTCAATACAATATCACAGAAGCAAATCCAATAAAGCTAAAGACTGAGAATCTGGGAAATGTTACTGTTGAAATAGCCAAGGAACACGTGGATCTGGTTACTACTATTGTGCACTCTTTTGATGGATTAGTTGCTAGAAAAATTGGAAACTGTCATCTTGCTGATGAATACTATGAACAGGTTGACGAGGCTGAATTGGAAAGAATGGATATAATGTGGGCTCTGGCTATTGCAGTTAGAAGAGCAAAAAAGTTTGTGAAAACGACTGCACAAAACCTGATTGCTACAAAAGACACAACTTTTGGTTTTGATAAAACAGAAGTCACATGCTTTAATTGTGGTGAGAATGGATACTTCAAACTAGAGTGCGTGAAACCAAAGAAGACTGGAAATGGTAACCCTTTCATATCAAACAACCGTTAGGACAAGGAAAAGAAAGTGACTTCAACCAGTCAAGATTCCAAAGCTATGGTTGCTCAAGGGGATGACGGACAGGACTGGACATTCCGGTTTGTTTTTGATGGTGAAGAAAATGTGGCGTTGGTGGAAGCTCTTAATGATGATTCAGCAAGTGAAGGAAACAACATAGCTGATAATGCAAATTCAGACATTGTGGAAGCTATAGATGCAGTGGAAATCTTGGTTGAAGATGAACTGGCTGCTGCGAGCATAGAATCTCAAATTAACGAGGAATCTCAGTTTGCTTTCATGGCTGACACCTCCGGCACATCACAAGTAGAATTCAAAGATGAACTTTTTGATAAACATGCCTGTGAAGAATGCAATAAATTTCATAAAAGCATAGATTTAAAATTTGCTAGATTGTTAGATCACAGTGACAGTTTAGTAAATGATTTAAAGCTATGCACTGAAGCTAACAGTGTGATAAAACAAACTAAGAGCTGTTTTAAAGAAAAAATTGATCTGTTAGGGAAGCAACTTAGGAAAACTGAGGTTGTTGCCTTTAATCAAGCAAATGATATTAAGTTCTATCTAACAACAATAGAGGAAACGAAGAAAGAAAAAGAAATTCTTCAAGTTGAAATTGAGTCTTTAAATCAGAAACTACACAGTCTTGCTAGTTCCTCTCATAATGTTAAGAACTTGGTTAAAGAAAGAAATAGGGGGAAAGGATTGGTTATCAGGTTGTGCCATCACCACACGCGATCCTTTTAAACACAAAATGTCAACCTATAAATAATAACCCAATAAAGGATCATGTGGTGACAAAACTTCTGGTCAGTGATCCGGATACCACAGTTAAACCTGTGTCATCGGTTATTGACCAGAAAGCATCTACATTTGGCATAAAAGATGAGGTTTTCATTGAAGATTGGGATGAAGAGGATAACAATGCTACTCTTGGGTTGGGTTCAAAAGTTTCTATTTCAAAACCTAAAATTTCAGAATCAATTCAATCTAAAACTATTCATCATCAAAATGTTAACAAAATGAAAGGAAATAGTAATCAAACTGTGAAACAAATTAAGTTTGT
Organism: Flaveria linearis; assembly: GCA_024085815.1. Lineage (NCBI taxonomy): Eukaryota > Viridiplantae > Streptophyta > Magnoliopsida > Asterales > Asteraceae > Flaveria > Flaveria linearis. The sequence continues at coordinate 56,469,732 of CM044004.1, read as the reverse complement.
CAAAGAAGGTGAGAAACCTAAAGTTAAGAAGAAAGTGACCAATCCTAGACCATACTCCCCACCACACAAAACATCTCCCAGTCAAGTAGAATGGAGATCCTGTTATAGATGTGGAGAACGAGGACATATATCTCCAAATTGTCCCTACTATCAGACACCAAGATGAAGGGTTGAACTATTTCAAGATAAACTAAGGTTTACTAAAACAAGATCAAATACCCCTTCAAAACACCACAGGAAACACAGACAAGCCACTGGCAAAGCCGTGATGACTGAGGTAAAACAAGTTGTTAAAAGTAAACCAAGGGTTCAAACAATCAACCAGGCGTCTATTTATTACAAACAGTCCTTACACAAAACTGGTTTATGAAAAGCCAAATCACTAGTTGTGTTTGAGAGTGAGGATAAGATGAAGAATGTTGTCTTTCCAACTTCAAAAGGACAGTGGGTAGAGTTTGTTATGTGTGATGCCTCTGGGAAACCCAAGCCCGTAAAGGCTTGAGTTCCACTCGTAAACTAATCATTTCTGTTTTTGTGCAGGTTGTCCGCTATAGCGCTATCAGTAACACCTGGATTATTAATAGTGGGACATCCAGGCACATGACCGGGATTTGTCTCTCCTTTTCAATGTCAAGCAAATCAAAGGGGGACATGTATCTTTTACTGGAAATAAAGGAGGCTACGTAATAGCTCAAGGTGAAGTAGGAAACGGGAAGGTGAATTTTGATAAAGTAAATTACGTTCAACAACTGGAGAATAATTTACTTTCAATTTCTCAAATCTGCGATAAGAGATTTAAAGTGATGTTTGATTATAAGAAATGCTACATTCTGAAGAAGGAATATGTTATCCCTAAGGAGCAAATCTTAATGTCAGCTTCAAGATATAATGATCTATATGTCTTGGACATGTCAAGAGCTTCTACAACTAAGTCAGCTGCACAGTGTTTCTTGTCAAAAGCCACAGAGAAAGAGTCCATCTCTTGGCAAAAGAGAATAGGACATATCAATCCATGGAAGATGAATCACTTGGTTTTAAATAATCTGGTTGAAGGAGTTACAGTTAATAATTTTCAGCTTCAGATTTCTGCATATCATGCAAGAAAGGGAAACAGCCCAAGAAATCTCACAAATCAAAGAAAGTTTATTCAATTGAGATACCACTGAAGCTCCTGCACATGGACCTATTTGGCTCTGTCAGTACTAAAAGCATTACTAGGGACTGGTACTATTTTGGGTCACAGATGATTATTGAAGATTTTCATGGGTAATGTTTCTTCAGTCAAAATCCTGAGACATTTGAGTCATTCAAGGTATTAGTCACTACACTAGAGTCTCTGTATAAGTTAAAAGTGAGGATGATTCGTTCAGACAATGGCACAGAATTAAAGAATCAGTGGATGGATGCCTTTTGTAGAAAGAAGGGGATTATACATCAATTCTTCTCTGCTTATACTCCACAGATGAATGGAGTTGCTGAATGCAAAAATTGAAGGTTGACTGAAACTGCGAGGACTATGTTGGCAGATTCGAAGCTGCCTGTTCACTTCTGGAATGAAGCGGTTGTGAATGCATGCTATACTCTAAATCGAGTACTGGTGGTCAAGCGTCATGGAAAAACCTGCTATGAGTTGCTTCAAAAACATAAACCGAATTTAGAGTATATCGAACCGTTTGGAGCTCCTTTCATGTTGCTGAAGAAAACTCAGACTAGAAAGTTTAATGAAAAAGCAGATGATGGCATCTTTCTTAGATACAATATACCTGACAAACGGGTTTACAACAACTCGACAGGTCAAGTTGATGTGTGGTGCAATGTAGATGTTCAACGATACACCACCCCCTTGCTGGGAAAGGTCCATCATCATTCTTTGATTATGATGGATTTCTCAAATCATTAAATCTTCCTCCTGAATATTCTGACAATGAGATAGCTGCTCAAATGATGTATGACGTTCTAAACACTCCAAATCTGGACTCTAGCACTACAACGCCAATTAATGGTACTTCTGAGTCTTCAGGAACAGATCTAGTAGTAAGTGATCACTCCTCAGATGATAAGGAAGCTGTAAAAGAAATACAAGCAATGAGGAGCACGTCAGCCCGGGTAAAAGTAAAACAGTAGTTGAAAATAATTCGGTTGAATTCTCTGGGGCAAGTCAACAAACAGTCACAGATGATGAACCAGTGATAACAAATTTGGAAAATGAAGTGATTGTTCCCACAACTCCTGTGACAAGGATTAGTGTGAATCATCCCCAGAAAAACATCATCGGGGATTTTCTCTCTGGGGTACAGACAAGAAATCAACTGTACACTGCTGACTACGTAGCTGTGATGGAAAAAGGATATGTGCATGATGGGGCATACAGATGTTTTGTTTCTTAAGTTGAGCCCAAGTATGTAAGTGATGCCTTGAAAGATGAGGCTTGGGTTAATGCGATGCAAGAAGAAATTCTATAGTTTAAGAAGCTAAGCATTTGGATACTAGTGGACAGGCCGAAGGGTGCCAAGGTTATTGGAACGAAATGGGTTCTTCGCTGCAAGAAAGATGAACAGGGAGTGATTATGATAAACAAAGCACGATTAGTGGTTCAAGGGTTTAGTCAAGTCAAAGGTGTGGACTACAATGAAGTTTTTGCACCAGTGGCTAGGATGGAAGCAATCAGGATGTTCCTAGCCTATGCATCCTACATGAAGATCAAGGTTTATCAACTGGAGGCGAAAAGTGCATTTCTACATGGTGGTATCCGTGAGATTGTATATGTCAGTCAACCCGAAGGATTTGAAGATCCTTATCACCGGGACAGGGTCTATAAACTAGACAAGGCTTTGTATGGGTTGCATCAAGTTCCTCAAGCCTGGTACGAGAAACTCTCCACATATCTGTTGAACCATGGTTTTCGTAGGGGAGTAATTGACTGCACATTGTTCATAAAAGAAAATGATGGGGATTTATTGATAGTTCAGATATACGTGGACGACATAATCTTCGGTTCCAAAAACGAAGATTTATGTCAAGAATTAGAAGCTGTGATGAAAGCTGAATTTGAAATGAGTTTCATAAGAGAAATGAAGTTCTTTTTGGGATTACAGGTGGATCAGACACCTACCGGCATCTTTCGGCATCAGTCTAAGTACGTTGGATACATTCTAAGTCGGTTTCACATAGAGAATGTCACTGTTGTCGGTAACCCTCTTGCCACGAACCACGATGTGGCATGAAAATGGGGATTTGGTTGATGCCACCATGTATTATGGAATGATTGGATCTCTAATGTATCTCATGACTTCTCGTCCTGATATCATGCATGCCACGTGTCTCTGCTCCAAATATCAGTCAAAACCAAAAGTAAATCATCTCATTAGGGTGAAGCGGATTTTTGGTTATCTGAAGAGTACTCCAACACTCAAGTTACGGTATCCTCATGATGATGACTTTGAATTTACTGCGTTTAGTGACTCAGACTATGGAGGCTGTAAGATGAACTACAAGTCAACATCTGCGGGGTGTCAGTTCTTTGAAAGGTGGTTAGTCACATGACAATGCATGAAGCAGACATCGGTTGCTCTATCAACATGTGAGGCTGAATATGTTGCTGCTACAAGCTATTGTTCTCAAATCATTTGGATTCAACAGCAAATGCGGGACTACGGTTTGCAATTTACGAAAACTCCTATTTTGTTGATAATTCTGCTGCCATACCTGTCACTAAAAATCTGGTACAACATCCCAAAACTAAACACATCGGAATAAAGGATCACTTCATATGTGACTATTTTGAAAAACATTTAATCGGTGTGATTAAAATTAACATGGATTTTCAGCGTCACGACCTCTATACAAAACCATTTGACAAACCAAGATTTTATAATCTATTAGAGTTTAGCGGCGTCAAAAAGATAGAAGATGTGATTCCGGAGGAATCGAGTCCGTAATCCGCCAAAGCGTCTTCAGTTTTAGATTATTTTAATTTTTATTTTCATTCTTTAATGTTACGTCTAATCTATTATTTTTTTCACATTTGGAAATTTCAAAATCACAAAAAGATTTTCTGTTTTTAAAATTTTAGGGGGAGAATTACCGAAAAAAAGGGGGGGGAGGGCAGGTAAGCTGATAGGCAAAAAAAAATCTGAGAAAGCAATTCAATGCTATGGAAAATCATTGTACACATGCATCGAATTATTTGAGACACCAAAAAGATTTTCCTTTTTGTATTTTTCTGATAAATTTAAAATCATAGAATATCATAAATCTGAGATGTCAAAGCCTAACAAGTTGAAAAAATGATAATAAGCTAGTCTGTTATCGTGGTTACATGGAGAAAGTAGATCTAGGGGGTTGCTAGTCCATTATACGATGTGTCGGGAGATTCAACACAATAGACTAGTAGACACCATTGGTGATTCACATAAATTAAATCAATCAACAAGTTGTGGATTCCTATTGTATCCCTGGTCTGCACAATCAATCAAGTTCCATTAAGGGGCGAGGAGCAAATGAAAGCCATAAATGTGTGCAAACAACCTAAAACAGAACAATGAATATGACAAATGTCATAAAGCATCAAAATAAGAGCTAAATGTAAGCAAGTTGATGACAAATAGCATTCCTGCATTAAATATCAAATCGTATTGCTCTAATGAGAAGATAGGTGTTGCGCCTCTCTGCTGTACGATGGCACTGACCTGAGGCTTGGCATAACCCATATGTTCTAAGAATTCATTGTTGTTTGCGCCTCTCTATTGTGCAATGGCATTGACCTGAGGCATTGCATCTCTTTGAAAGCTCTTAGAATAGTCTATTCTTGACCACCAGACCGCTTAAAAATCTCCTGAGGAAGATTGATTACCATATACCAGTGGGATCCACAAATACTTGTCGTTCTAATTCACCTAAAAAATCACTGACGTATGTTAAAAATCTATGTGTGAATTTAAGTGGACAAACATACTGACAATCGTCGTGGTTGCATCTCTTGATGTTCAAAATCAAAGTGTGCTACATAACTGTTCTTGCATGATTCCTGTTAGTGCTTTTGATTCTTAGATGAAAGAGATTCTGTGAATTATACATATGATGTTTTCTGTCATTGATATATCTACAAAAAGTTCCAAATAATTGCGTTTTCGCATTTATGATTCCATATGAATCTTTCTCGAAATGAAGTGAATGCCTTAAGCTGTTCTGCTCAGGGGGAGAAATCGTTTAGGTGATGTTAAAGTGCTTTCAACCCTCCTCAAACGAAAATTACAAAAAATATGTCTTATTTCAGTTTTATTTCATGTTTTTCCAGTTCTATTTATGTGTGCAATGTGTCAGTGTCAGACTATGTAATAAGATTGAACTCTGTGAAAGTCATAAAATTGAACCAAATCTTAACTATTAAAAGCTTGTTTCTAAAAGATAAAAAGGATCACGTTTGAGGTGATCAATGATTTTCGATAAAAAGATCACGTCTGAGGTGATCAACGGTTTTCAATTAAAAGGTTCACATCTGAGGTGATCGATAGATAAAAAGATCATGTCTGAGATGATCGGTAGGCTAGAAAGTTACATCTAATGTAACTATGTGCATTATTGAGATAAACTAAGTCTAATCCATAAGTATGGCCTAATCGTACGACCAATCGCACGACTGGACCATGAGTATGGACCTAATGCATGATTGGACCATGAGCATGACCCAATCGCATGATTGGCAGCATCAGTATGCTCAATCGAACGATTGGCAAGATCAGTATATCCAATCACATGATTGGTAAGGCGTCTAGGTCATTTGTGCGATTGGACTTCAGTCGCACGTCTGAACCATGCGTATGGGTCCAGACGCACGACTGAAATCCCAGAGGGTATAAAAAGTGGCTCAATCGATCGTGACCTCTTCACTTGTTTTAAATCCTCTGAAAAACCAGCAAACTAAGAGACCCGTTTTTTGATTTTTTTATCTTGTGCGATATCTTGTTCATTAACTGATCTACGTTGGATTACAGGTATTCATGATGAAATCGCGATGATTTGGGGTGTTTAATCGGTTATTCAATCAAACTTTAGTGTCACTTATAAGCACAGAAAATGAATCCACTAAATTGAACCCTAAAGAAGCTTCAAAGTAAAATTAACGAACAACTAATGGTTTAACAAGTCTAAACGAGTCTATGGACATAAATCTCGAATGGTTGATGTAGATTTGAATCAAAATCAAATGTTCGGACTCGCACAGTACGTATATGACTGGACATACTGATGAAATTCAATCGCACGATTGAACCATAAGCATGACTCAATCGCACGATTGAACCAATCAGTCCTTCAGTCATACGACTGGCTAAATCGTATGTCATAGCACACGACTAAGCTCAGTCGGTTGCTCAATCGTATGACTGAGTTCAGTCGTATGGTCTAATTGTACGATTGAACTAGTAAAATGACATTTTTTTCAAATTCAAGTGTTCTTCTTTGTTGAACTGATGTAATATGTTAATTGGGTGTTTGTGAATTGTGTTACAGTGAAATGGCTGAATGGTGGACGATAAACACCAAGCATAACATTTGTGCTTACTTGAACACGACATCAAGGACGCAGCTGAGTTTGTAGGAATTATTGAGTTCCTAAACCGACCCAGGATTTTCAGAGCTATCTCTACTGCATGTACACAATATAGATCTCTACAGCAAGCATTCTAAGAGAATGTTGTGGTAGATCATTCTGGTTGAGCCATACAGAATCAGAAGCTCGATATTCGGTGAGGAGATTGGTGTTGGTAAAGATGACCTGAGAAGGGTGTTGGGTCTGGGAGAAGATGGGGAGCATCCGACCAAACTACATCCCCTACTTGTGCGGGGTTGCATTCTGGGGATTAAGTATGCTGGTGACATCAATGTCGGAGTGCTTAACAAGAGCAACATGTGCCCGCCCTTCAAGTATTTAGCTCATGTGGTTCTCAAGTGCATTGCTTCACGACATGGTGGGTTCGATGAGCTAAGTGATCAGACTCAGAACGCTTTTGTGGCGCTAGTTCTGAACCATCCATTCAGCTTCTCGAAGATGTTCTTCAACTATATGAAGGAGAACATTAAGATGAAAGGGAAGGAAAGCTTTTGTATGTATCCTGGATTCCTCTAGATGGTAATGAACGAGAAGCTTCCTAACCTGCCAAAGAACAAAGATGACGAGGTCATATTGGAGGTGGTGGATGACACTACACTGGGCAGGATGAAATTGTACCGGGGAAAGCCACAGAAGCCCCTTGTTAGACGATTGTTTGGCCATCTGGCAAGAGTTGATTATGTTGCACCAACAGGAAGGAAATGGCATCACGATGATAGTGATTTTGATATGGAGAATATAGTCATACCTAACGATCTGGATGACGATGATGATGACCAGGATGAAGGTCAAGGAGAAGGTGGAGAGGCTCTGCATCAAACTTCTGCTGCTGATACCTCCACAGACGCCTCTGGATATCAGTATGTTACCTTAGAGGTTGCTGAAGGTTCTAAGCAATCATTAGCCTCCCGAGACACACCAATCATTGATGATGTGGAGAATTTTGATCTGAGAGATGAGTCAGATGAGAAGGATGAGGATCCATGTAACACCCGTAATTTCTTTTAAAGAAATAAAAGAATAAAATAGAAAGAAAAAGGAAGGAAACGAAAGTCAACTTAAAGATAAAGGGTAAAAAGTGCCAAAAGGACAAAATCATTGAAAAGTTGGTGTAAAAGAAGGTATGGCCGCCCATAACCCCTACACACTTCTTTGCATTCGGTTTTTAGAGAGAGAAACAGCAGGGACTTCGATTCTTAGAGAGAGAAAGAAGAAGAAATCGGATTCAAGGTAAGAACTAGTGTTTTTAAGTTGTGTTTTGGCTAAGAAACCGAGAATGCATGTTCTTATATGTGTGTGTTTGTGTTCGGGTTGCACTGTGTGTGTGTGTTTTAGGTGTAGAAACGATTGGGAAGTTAAGAAAGGGTATCCAAAACCCGAAGACAACTAAGGTGAGTTTCTAGGCCCCCTTTTTACTCGTTTTTAAATGATTTGGGGCTGGAAAATGCATGTATATATGTTTTTATAAGTTTGGGTATAATACCCGTATGATATGAATGTATGTATGTTTTTGTTTATGATAGGTTCATGTCTAGAATCATGTGTATATGATTAGAACTAGGCATCCTGATGTTTGGGTTTTGGAATATGAGTTAGACTCATGAATGGGTTACTAATACGTCTAACAAGCCAAATAGTAGTAATGTGCCTGAAATTTGGACTTAGAATAACTAAGTACAAACTAATGAGTCTAATAGTGCTTATACGCCCAGGGACATGCCTTAGAAATATTCTAAGTATGGTCATGAGTCTAAGCAGGTAATGTGTCCAATAGTTCTAAAACAACCAGACTCATAAGTCTGAAAATTTGCTAAGTATGGGGACTTATAAGTCCCCAACAGGACTTATGAGTCCCACAGTACCCATAAGTCTGAAAACTAAGTAAAAAAGGTGAAAAGTCTGAATTCTGGTCGTATGACCTGAAAATATTTTCTAAGTATGGGATGGTACGACCAACAGGGCTAAAACGACCAACAGGGGTCATACGCCCAGCAGTGCTCATACGCCCAGAGCCTGAAATTTTTCTAAGTGTAGCTGATGAGTCCGACAGTGGTGAAACGCCTAGAACAGGGCTCATACGCCCAAAATAGTTAGACTTTTTAACATATTTCCCTTGGAGTTTGTGCAGTAGGGTTTCACCTGAATGTTGACTAGGACGTTATTGAATGTGAATGATGATGTTTGAATGTAATAATATCCTTTTCTTAATATTATAATTAATATTATGATTAGGGATATTATTAAGAGTAAGAATAATATTATTTATAATATTTATTTGTATTATTATTATTAATATGCTTATTAATAATAATACTGAATGTTTCTATGTGGAATGATCATGACCAAGAATTATTATCATTAGTAAAGTGAAAGATTAATGATAAAGAAGAATGGAACGTAAAGTGAAAGATAATGAAAGAGGAACATGATGATGAATGCATGTATTAACAAATGAACGAAAAGAAGAATGATGATGAATACATGCATTAATGAACGAACGAATTATGTCTTGCAAGCATTGAATAACACGATTGGTCCTTCTCTGTGATTGACCATGGTCATGGTACCTCTACCGCTTACCTCTAGTACCGTGGCATACGTTTTGTTGTTCATATGTTGACTTCGGCCCGGTAGCTAATAACGATCGGGGTGTAGCATATGGTATTGGTACAATTCACCTTTCAATGTGCAAGTAAGTATGAACGGGATTCTTGTCATTCGACCACAGTAATCATAGCCAAGTGCTATGAAGTGGGTAAAGCCTGACATAATCCATACGAGAAGTTAAAGATAACGATGTATAACGAATGATGAAGATAATAACGAATATTATCTCTGTGTACGTATGATGTATGAACGCATGCATGAAAGGATACTTTTAAATAAGTAAAAGTATGTTTTATTACAAAACTAGAACTCACTCAGCAACGCTAACATTTATGTGTTTTCCAGTTGGCAGGTAGTGTTGCTGAGGATGGCACGAGGCGGCTACTCAGCTCTTTTGGGATGGCATTCTTTTGTTAATGTTTTTGTATTGTAATGCAAACAAACGATATTTTGTAATGAGTGTTGTATTACTTTGCAAAAACATTTATAGTAAATTCAAAGTTTCCGCTGCATGGTTTTTATTAAGTTATATTAAATGTATGTTTTATGGGTGATGACGACCAACTGTGAGGTGCCCGGGAACGGGGCCTTACAAGTTGGTATCAGAGCCAAAGTTTAAGTGAAATGGGTAAAATTTTAAAATAAACCTAAACTTAAACTGAAAATGGGACATAAAGGAAGAGAATGCCATCTGAGTAGTTGCATGCCATCAGGTATTTTTATTAAAGTTAATCATGATTTCGTGCGCATGATATGTGTTTATGTGCACTGTTAGACTTAGATACTAATGTAGTCAGGACAGGTAATGCTCGGGGTACGAAGAGTAGAGTAAGTGGCTAATCACAACTGGCCACTGTGATTAGGGACTTACTATACTTGACATAAACTGAGCTATTTCCTTGAATGACCGTGTTGGTGTTTAAATCTTTCAGTGTGATAGAAGATGGTCGGTGGTAGATCATCTAAAGCTTCCCGTGGCGGTGGACGTGGTGATGAACCGCGTAACACGCGAGGAAGACTTAGGACAGAGAAAGTAGTTCATGAGGAAAACGAGACTCCTCATCAGGAGGAGGCAGACGAAAGCGTGAATTTGAGAGCCTCGGTAAAAGAGGCAGTGGTTGAGGAAGTACATCAGGTCATGCAGACGATCTTACCGTCTGTAGTGACCGAAGTGATAAAGGCAGTACGTAATGATGAGAGACGAGGGAGGAATCGGTCCTCAGGTAGACAGCAACAGACAGAAGCAGAAACAGTATTATCCGATGATGAAGAGGAAGAGGAAGAAGAGCAGTTACGGGAGACAGCCCGGGGTTGTAACTACGGGGCATTCATGAGGTGCAAGCCCCCAACTTTGATGGTTCTGGTACTACTACTGATGCTCACCAATGGGTGATGGAAATGGAAGCTGTCCTCGATATTAGTGATTGCTAGGAGGACAAGAAGGTGAAGTTTGCTACCCACTCTTTCACAGGGTCGGCTTTGTGCTGGTGGAACAATATAGTCCAAGCCGAGGGTAGCAGGGTGATAGGGAAGATGAAGTGGGCTGAGTTAAAAAGGCTGGTGATTGAGGAATTCAGTCCTCGTCGGGAAATGGATAGAGTTGAGAGAGAGTTCCTGCAGTTGGAGGCGGGGACGATGACCCACCAACAATACACCACCAAGTTTAACGAGTTGGCGCTGTTGGTGCCGGAGCAGGTGACGCCGGTGTCTCGAAAGATCAACCGGTATATTCAGGGGTTGCCAGTTGAAATTCGTTGGCACTTGATTTCTGCCCGACCAAGCACTTTCAGGTCGGCAGTGGATTTGGCGGGAAGGTTATTTGATGAACGGGCTGCGTTGGTAAAGGCTGAGGGTAGCAAGAAAGGAAGTGGAGAGAAAAACTGGCAGGGGAAGAGATTTGGTTGGGGTGATACTTCGACGAGTAACAAGAAGGCGAGGGCAAATTATCACCGTGTGGTCATGACGGGAGCTGGGGTGAGGAAGTGTGGTAAGTGTGGAAGGGAGCACTCAGGGGAGTGCAAATGGGGATCCAACATCTGCTTTAAGTGTGGGAAGACGGGACATATATCAAAGGATTGTCGGATGGGCAAGTGTTTTAACTGTGGGGAAGGCGGTCATATGAGCAGGGACTGTAAGAAGCAGAGGGCTGAGGCTTCAGGGGTAAAGAAGACGGGAAGTGAAGGTCCGAGAGCAAGCGCCAGGGCTTTCACTATGACGTAGGAAGAGGCTAGGACGGAGCCCGACGTTGTGTCAGGTACGTTTCTAGTAAATCAAACTCTTGCTTCTGTGTTATTTGATTCTGGTGCTAGTAGGAGTTTCATTTCTGCTACTTTCTGTGCTAAATTGCCTGTTAGTAGTAAATGCATTAGTGAGCCTTTTTATGTAGAAACTGCTATTGGTAAGTCCACTAGAGTTACTGATGTGATAGAGGACTATACCATAGAATTAGAAGGTCATAGGTTTGCTGCTAGATTACATGTGATGCCCCTAGGTGGATTTGATGTAGTACTAGGAATGGATTGGTTGGCAACCTATGAAGCGAATATCGTATGTCGAAAGAAGATGATTAGATTGACGGCATCTGACGGGAGTCTGGTAACGATATACGGTGATCGGGTAACGATGATTCCGAAAGTGATTTCAATGGCGGTGGCAGGCAAGTGCATGAGATGTGTTCCCGGAAGACTTATCGGGATTGCCACCTGACCGTGAAATCGAATTTCAAATTGACTTAATACCCGGTGCCCAACCTGTCGCCAAGGCACCGTATCTATTAGCTCCTACGGAGATGAAGGAGTTGATGGAGCAACTGCAGGAGTTGCTTGATAAGGGCTTCATTAGACCGAGTATCTCTCCTTGGGGTGCCCCGGTCTTATTTGTGAAAAAGAAGGACGGTAGCATGAGAATGTGTATCGACTACCGTGAATTGAACAAGTTGACCATAAAGAATCGGTATCCGTTACCGAGGATCGATGACTTGTTCGACCAGCTCCAGGGTGCCAGTTGGTTCTCGAGGATAGATCTTCGATCTGGCTACCATCAATTGAAGGTAAAGGAGCAGGACATTCCTAAAACAGCTTTTCGTACGCGTTATGGACACTATGAGTTTCTCGTTATGTCATTTGGTCTAACTAACGCGCCAGCTGCTTTTATGGACTTGATGAACCGAGTGTGTCGGCCAATGTTAGATAAATCAGTGATTGTGTTCATCGATGATATCCTGATTTATTCGAGGAGCGAAGAAGAGCATGCCGGTCACATTCGGGAAGTATTGGAGACTTTGAGAAGGGAGCAACTGTATGCTAAGTTCTCCAAATGTGCTTTCTGGCTACGCGAGGTGCAATTTCTGGGTCAAGTGGTAAATGCAGAGGGAATCATGGTGGACCCAGCAAAGGTTGAGGCTGTGATGCAATGGAAATCACCAAAGACGCCATCCGAGATTCGTAGCTTCTTGGGATTGGCGGGCTATTATAGGAGATTTATTCAAGATTTTTCAAAGATAGCCTCACCTTTGACAAAATTGACTCGTAAGGACGTGAAATTCGTGTGGGGTCGAGAGCAGGAGACGGCTTTTGAGGAGTTGAAGGCAAGACTAACACAAGATCCTGTTTTGACTTTGCCCGAGGGGAATGAAGACTTAGTGGTCTATTCAGATGCATCTTATTCCGGGCTAGGTTGCGTGTTGATGCAACGTGGAAGGGTGATCGCATATGCATCTCGACAACTGAAGATCCACGAAGTCAACTATCCCACACACGATCTAGAATTAGCTGCGGTGGTTTTCGCGTTGAAGATTTGGCGGCACTATCTATACGGGACGAAGTGCACAATCTTCACCGACCACAAAAGCTTGAAGTACTTCTTCGAGCAGAAAGATCTTAACATGAGGCAGAGGCGATGGTTGGAACTAATAAAGGATTATGATTGCGAAATCCATTACCATCCGGGCAAGGCCAACGTGGTGGCCGATGCCCTTAGTCGAAAAGAACGACCTGAGCCGATTCGGGTGAAGGCTTATCAGCTGATCATGACCCCCGATGTGATGACACAGGTTAAGGAGTTCCAAGACGAGGCTTTGAAAGAAGGTCGTCTTAACTCCGAAAGGATGAGAGGCCTAGTTACGGAATTGGGTGAGAACACTCTTGGTGTTAAGACCCGATTTGGGCGAATGTGGATTCCTCGATACGGGGATCTACGTGAAAAGATTATGGACGAGGCCCATAAGACCCGATACTCCATTCACCCCGGTGCTACCAAAATGTACCACGATATGAAGAAAGACTATTGGTGGCCGGGTATGAAACGCGACGTAGTGGAGTACGTAAGTAAGTGCTTGACTTGCTTACAAGTGAAGGCGGAACACCAAAAGCCCTACGGGAAGATCCAACCGTTGGATATACCCGAGTGGAAGTGGGAGCACATCACCATGTACTTCATCACGAAGTTACCACGTACCCCAAAAGGGTATGATGCCATATGGGTGATAGTTGACCGCTTGACAAAGAGTGCCCACTTCCTACCGATCCGTGAAACGTACTCATCTGAGAGATTGGCGGATCTGTTCATCAAGGAAATTGTAACTCGTCATGGTGTACCGGTGTCTATTGTGTCTGATCGTGACACCCGGTTTACCTCCAAGTTTTGGAAGAGATTTCATGATGCAATGGGGACGAGACTACACATTAGTACAGCATATCACCCTCAGACAGACGGTCAGTCTGAGAGGACGATCCAAACACTCGAGGACATGCTTCAGGTGTGCGTGATCGACTTTGGAGGAAGTTGGGACAACCACCTGCCGTTAGCAGAATTCTCGTATAACAACAGTTATCATGCCAGTATTGGCATGCCACCCTATGAGATGCTATACGGTAGGAGATGTAGGACGCCCGTATGTTGGGGAGACATTGGGCAGAAAGAACTGGGAGGTGTCGAGGTAATTGAAGCAACGACTGAGAAATTGGAAAAGATCAAAGCCTTTATGAAGGCGGCGAAAGATAGGCAAAAGTCGTATGCTGACAAGAGGTGAAGGCCGATAGAATTCAAGGTTGGTGACCGAGTAATGTTGAAGGTCTCGCCCTGGAAGGGGATCATTAGATTCAGGAAACGAGGTAAGCTAAGCCCGAGGTACATAGGACCTTTCCGAATTATCGCACGAGCAGGAGAGGTGGCCTATCGACTTGAATTGCCAGATGAGTTAAGTGGTATTCATCCCACATTCCATGTATCTCATCTGAGGAAGTGCTTAGCTAATGAAGACATGATTGTACCACTGGAGGATATTGAAGTAGACGAACGGCTCAACTACGTGGAGCAACCAGTGGCAATCATTGATCGTAAGGAGAAAAGGTTAAGGAATAAAGTGGTTCCTCTTGTGCGTGTACAGTGGAAGCACGGGAAGGGATCCGAGTCTACGTGGGAGACTGAAGAAGAAATGAGACAACACTACCCACATCTGTTTGAGGAATAACAGGTTTCGGGGACGAAACCTATATAAGGGGGTGGACTTGTAACACCCGTAATTTCTTTTAAAGAAACAAAAGAATAAAATAGAAAGAAAAAGGAAGAAAACGAAAGTCAACTTAAAGATAAAGGGTAAAAAGTGCCAAAGGACAAAATCATTGAAAAGTTGGTGTAAAAGAAGGTATGGCCGCCCATAACCCCTGCACACTTCTTTGCATTCGGTTTTTAGAGAGAGAAACAGCAGGGACTTCGATTCTTAGAGAGAGAAAGAAGAAGAAATCGGATTCAAGGTAAGAACTGGTGTTTTTAAGTTGTGTTTTGGCTAAGAAACCGAGAATGCATGTTCTTATGTGTGTGTGTTTGTGTTCGGGTTGCACTGTGTGTGTGTGTTTTAGGTGTAGAAACGACTGGGAAGTTAAGAAAGGGTATCCAAAACCCGAAGACAACTAAGGTGAGTTCTAGGCCCCCCTTTTTACTCGTTTTTAAATGATTTGGGGCTGGAAAATGCATGTATATATGTTTTTTTATAAGTTTGGGTATAATACCCGTAAGATATGAATGTATGTATGTTTTTGTTTATGATAGGTTCATGTCTAGAATCATGTGTATATGATTAGAACTAGGCATCCTGATGTTTGGGTTTTGGTGTAACACCCGTAAATTTTTAGTAAAGAATTTAAAAGAATAAAATAGAAAGAGAAAGGAAAGAAAAACAAAAGTTACTTTTGTTTAAGGGCCAAAAGTGTCAATTTGACAAACTTTCTATTAATTCTTTGTACAAAAGGTGGTATGGCACCCACGTTGTCTGCATTTTTCACTATATTCGATATCTTTAGAGAGAGAAAGTAGAAGGAGCAGAAAACCCTCGGATTTTTGAAGAAGAATCTGTAAACTTGGAAGCTTTCGGTAAGAATTCTCTAGTTTTTGAAGTTTTAGATAATTCTAGAACCCTATGGGTGCTTATAAGTGTGTCTTGTGTGTTCGGGTGGTGTGGTGTGTGTGTTCTAGGTGTTAGAACGAGTTGAGAAGGTTCGGGTTGAAGAGTGTAAATTCGAAGAAGACGACTAAGGTGAGTTCTAGACCCCTTTTTACTGGTTTTTAAATGTTTGGGGCTGGAAAATGCATGCAAAATATTTTTATAAAGTTTGGGTCAAAACCCGTATGAATTATTGTATGTATGTTTATATTTATGTTAGATCTATGCTTAGAACCATATGTATATGTTCTGAACTAGGCATTATGATGTTTGGGACTTGGATTATGAATTAGACACACGAATATGTTGTTAATATGTCTGAGATTGGGACTTAGAATAAATAAGAAAAGTTGATGTGTCCAGCAGTACTCATACGACCAACAGTGGTCGTATGATCAGGATTTTTCTAAGTGTTGATGAGTCTAACAGGACTCATACGACCAACAGTGGTCGTATGAATATGTGATATTTTCCAAGTATGAGGCCAATAGGACTCATACGACCAACAGTGGTCGTATGATCATGTGGAAATTTTCTAAGTGTGGACTCATACGACCAACAGTGGTCGTATGATCCAAATATGTTACTAAGTCCAGGGATGGTACGACCAGCAGTGGTCATACGACCAACAGTGTGGTCGTATGACCAGTTGAAAAATCTAAGTGTTAAGTGAAAAGTCCAGCAGTACTCATACGGCTAATAGTGCTCATACGCCCAGAGGGCTTATACGCCCAACAGGGCTAAAACGCCTAGACACTTAGGAATTTTCAGAAAATTTCCAGTAAGCCTGAAGTTCGAGGTTTGACCAGGGTTGACTAGGGTTAATAAATGATGATGTCTCATGCATATAATAATGAGTATGATTAACCCTAATTGTTACTAATATTATTATTAGTAAATTACTGTTAACAATATTATTAAAATATTGTTAAGTAAGGTATGATGCTATGTATGATGATGAATGCATGATGATGAATGTATGATGATGAATGCATGATGATGAACGTATGATGAGTATGTATGATGTGTGTTCCTGATAATTTTGTATGTTTATCTTTCTGAAACTTTACGAATAACGAGAAATGAATTAATGAAGTATTATGTATCGTAAAGTGAAAGATAATGAAAGAGGAACATGATGACGAATGCATGTATTAACGAATGAACGAAATGAAGAATGATGATGAATACATGCATTAATGAACGAATGAATTATGTCTTGCAAGCATTGAATAACGCGATTGGTCCTTCTATGTGATTGACCATGTTCATGGTACCTCTACCGCTTACCTCTAGTACCGGGCATACGCTCCCGTCATATGTTGATTACGGCCCGGTAGCTAAGACTGATCTAGTACCGGACATACGCTCCCGTCATATGTTGATTACGGTCCGGTAGCTAAGACTGATTGGGGTATAGCATATGGTATTGGTACAATTAACCTTTCAATGCGTGCAAGTAAGTATGAACGGGATTCTTGTCATTCGACCACAGTAATCATAGCCGAGTGCTATGAAGTGGGTAAAGTCTGACAGAATCCATACGAGAAGTTAAAGATAATGATGAATAACGAAAGATGAAGATAATAATAAATATTATCTATGTGTACGTATGATGTATGAACGCATGAACGAAAGGATACTTTTAAATAAGTAAAAGTATGTTTTATTACAAAACTAGAACTCACTCAGCAACGCTGACTTTTATGTATTTTCCAGTTGGCAGGTAGTGTTGCTGAGGATGGCACGAGGCGGCTACTCAGCTCTTTTGGGATGGCATTCTTTTGTTAATGTTTTTGTATTGTAATGCAAACAAATGATATTTTGTAACAGGTGTTGTATTACTTTGCAAAAGCATTTTTAGTAAAATTTAAAGTTTCCGCTGCATGGTTTTTATTAAGTTATATTAAATGTATGTTTTATGGGTAATGACGACCAACTGTGAGGTGCCCGGGAACGGGGCCTTACAAGTTGGTATCAGAGCCAAAGTTTAAGTGAAATGGGTAAAATTTTTAGAATAAACCTAAGACTTAAACTGAGAATGGGACAGGGGGAAATGGGAATGCCATCTGAGTAGCTGCGTGCCATCAGGTATTTTCTTGAAAGTTAATCAGTGTTACGTGTGCATGTTATGTGTTTATGTGTACTGTTAGACTTAGATACTAATGTAGTCAGGACAGGTAATGCTCGGGGTGTGAAGAGTAGAGTAAGTGGCTAATCACAATTGGCCACTGTAATTAGGGACTTACTATACTTGACATAAACTGAGCTATTTCCTTGAATGACCGTGTTGGTGTTTAAATCTTTCAGTGTGATAGAAGATGGTCGGTGGTAGATCATCTAAAGCCCCAATTGGTGGAGGCAGTGGCGGAAGTGGTGTGGAACCACGAGCCACAAGAGGTAGGCCTAGACAAGAGAAGAAGGTTCCCGAAGGACCTAATACCACTCCCTCGGGGGGAGCGGATGAGAGTGATAATATGAGAGCCTCGGTGAAAGAGACGGTGATCGAGGAGGTGCACCAAGTCATGCAGACGATTTTACCGTCTGTAGTGACTGAAGTGATAAAGGCAGTACGTGAAGACGATAGACGAGGGAGGAATCGGTCCTCAAGTAGACAACAACAGGAGGAAACAGAAACGGTACTATCTGATGATGAAGAGGAAGAAGAACAGCTACGGGAGACCGCCCGGGGTTGTAACTACGGGGCCTTCATGAGGTGCAAACCCCCAACTTTCGATGGGTCTGGTACTGCTACTGATGCTCACCAATGGGTGATGGAAATGGAAGCTGTCCTCGATATTAGTGATTGCCAGGAGGACAAGAAGGTGAAGTTTGCTACCCACTCTTTCACAGGGTCGGCCTTATGCTGGTGGAAGAATATAGTCCAAGCCGAGGGTAGCAGGGCTATAGGGAAGATGAAGTGGGCTGAGCTGAAGAGGCTGGTGATCGAGGAATTCAGTCCTCGTCGGGAAATGGATAGAATAGAAAGAGAGTTCCTGCAGTTGGAGGCGGGGACGATGACCCACCAACAATATACCACCAAGTTTAATGAGTTGGCGCTGTTGGTACCGGAGCAGGTGACGCCGGTGTCTCGAAAGATCAACCGGTATATTCAAGGGCTGCCGGCTGAAATTCGTTGGCACTTGATTTCCGCTCGACCAAGCACTTTCAGGTCGGCAGTGGATTTGGCGGGAAGGTTATTCGATGAACGCGCTGCTTTGGTGAAGGCTGAGGGAAGCAAGAAAGGAAGTGGAGAGAAGAACTGGCAGGGGAAGAGATTTGGTCGGGGTGATACTTCGACAAACAACAAGAAAGCAAGGGTGGATGACCGCCGAGTGGTCGTGACTGGAGCTGGGGTGAGGAAGTGTGGCAAGTGTGGAAGGGAGCACTCAGGGGAGTGCAAATGGGGATCCAATCTCTGCTTTAAGTGCGGAAGGACAGGGCACATATCAAAAGATTGCCGGACGGGCAAGTGCTTTAACTGTGGAGAAAGTGGCCACATGAGCAAGGACTGCAAGAAGCCGAGGGCTGAGGGCTCGGGAGAGAAGAAGACAGGAGGAGAAGCACCGAGGGCAAAGGCTAGGGCGTTCACGATGACGCAGGAAGAGGCTAGGACGGACCCCGATGTGGTGTCAGGTACGTTTCTAGTAAACCAAACTCTTGCTTCTGTGTTATTTGACTCTGGTGCTAGTAGGAGTTTCATTTCTGCCACTTTCTGTGCTAAATTGCTTGTTTGTAGTAAATGCATTAGTGAGCCTTTTTATGTAGAAACTGCTATTGGTAAGTCCACTAGAGTTACGGATGTGATAGAGGGCTGTACCATAGAATTAGAGGGCCATGGGTTTGCTACCATGTTACATGTGATGCCTCTAGGAGGATTTGATGTTGTGTTAGGGATGGACTGGTTAGCAACCTACGAAGCGAATATCGTGTGCCGAAAGAAGATGATTAGACTGACGGCGACCGACGGAAGTCCGGTGACAATTTATGGCGATCGAGTTACGACGATTCCAAAGATGATCTCGATGGCGGTGGCGGGAAAGTGTATGAGGCGCGGATGTAGCGCCTACTTATGTTATGTAAAGAACGTAGAGACGCCAGCACCACAGCTATGCGATGTGCCAGTGGTGTGTGACTTTCCAGATGTGTTTCCCGAAGACTTATCGGGTTTGCCACCTGACCGAGAGATCGAATTCCGGATCGACCTGATACCGGGTGCCCAACCTGTCGCGAAAGCACCGTATCGATTGGCTCCGACGGAGATGAAAGAATTGATGGATCAGTTGCAGGAGCTGCTGGATAAGGGGTTTATTCGACCGAGTATCTCACCTTGGGGTGCTCCGGTTCTGTTCGTAAAGAAGAAGGATGGTAGTATGCGGATGTGCATCGACTACCGCGAGCTGAATAAGCTGACGGTGAAGAACAGATACCCCTTACCAAGAATCGATGACTTGTTTGATCAGCTCCAGGGTGCCAGTTGGTTCTCGAGGATAGATCTTCGATCTGGCTACCATCAATTAAAGGTGAAGGAACAAGATATCCCTAAAACAGCCTTTCGTACGCGCTATGGTCACTACGAGTTTCTTGTCATGTCTTTTGGGTTGACCAATGCGCCGGCTGCTTTTATGGATTTGATGAACCGAGTGTGTCGGCCAATGTTAGATAAATCAGTGATGGTGTTCATCGATGATATTCTGATTTATTCAAGGAGTGAAAAAGAGCATGCCGGGCATATTCGGGAAGTGTTGGAAACGTTGAGAAGGGAGAAATTGTACGCCAAGTTCTCCAAGTGCGCCTTTTGGTTACGTGAGGTGCAATTCCTGGGTCACGTAGTGAATGCTGAAGGAATAATGGTGGACCCAGCAAAGGTTGAGGCTGTGATGCAATGGAAATCACCAAAGACGCCATCCGAGATTCGTAGCTTCTTGGGATTGGCGGGCTACTATAGGAGATTTATTCAAGACTTCTCCAAGATAGCCTCACCTTTGACAAAATTAACTCGCAAGGATGTAAAGTTCGTGTGGGGTCGAGAACAGGAGGATGCTTTTGGAGAATTGAAGACGAGACTGACACAAGCTCCTGTCTTGACATTGCCCGAGGGAAATGAAGACTTAGTGGTTTATTCGGATGCATCCTATTCTGGGCTAGGTTGCGTGTTGATGCAACGTGGAAGGGTAATAGCATATGCATCTCGACAACTGAAAACCCACGAAGTCAACTATCCCACACACGATCTAGAATTAGCCGCGGTGGTTTTTGCGTTGAAGATTTGGCGGCACTATCTATACGGGACGAAGTGCACTATCTTCACTGACCACAAAAGCTTGAAGTACTTCTTCGAGCAGAAAGATCTAAACATGAGGCAGAGACGGTGGTTGGAACTGATAAAAGATTATGATTGTGAGATCCATTACCACCCGGGCAAAGCCAATGTGGTGGCTGATGCCCTTAGCCGAAAAGAAAGGCCTGAGCCGATCCGGGTGAAGGCTTATCAGTTGATCATGACCTCCAACGTGATGACACAGGTTAAGGAGTTTCAAGACGAGGCTTTGAAAGAAGATCGTCTTAACTCTGAAAGGATGAGAGGTCTAGTTACAGAATTGGGTGAGAACACTCTAGGTGTTAAGACCCGATTTGGGCGAATGTGGATTCCTCGATACGGGGATCTACGTAGTAGAATTATGGATGAGGCCCATAAGACCCGATACTCCATTCACCCCGGTGCTACCAAAATGTACCACGATATGAAGAAAGACTACTGGTGGCCGGGCATGAAACGCGACGTAGTGGAGTACGTAAGTGCTTGACTTGCTTACAAGTGAAGGCGGAACACCAGAAGCCCTACGGGAAGATCCAACCATTGGATATACCCGAATGGAAGTGGGAACACATCACCATGGACTTCATCACAAAGTTACCACGTACCCCTAAAGGGTATGATGCTATATGGGTGATAGTTGACCGATTGACGAAGAGTGCCCACTTTCTACCGATCCGCGAGACGTACTCATCTGAAAGATTGGCGGATCTATTCATTAAAGAAATTGTAGCTCGTCATGGCGTACCGGTGTCTATTGTGTCTGATCGTGACACCCGGTTTACCTCCATGTTTTGGAAGAGATTTCATGATGCGATGGGGACGAGACTACACATTAGTACAGCATATCACCCTCAGACAGACGGTCAGTCTGAGAGGACAATCCAAACACTCGAAGACATGCTTCGGGCGTGCGTGATTGACTTTGGAGGAAGTTGGGACAATCACCTGCCGTTAGCAGAATTCTCGTACAACAATAGTTATCACGCCAGCATTGGCATGCCACCTTACGAGATGCTATACGGGAGGAGGTGTAGGACGCCCGTATGTTGGGGAGACATAGGGCAGAAAGAACTGGGAGGTGTTGAGGTGATTGAAGCAACGACTGAGAAATAAGAAAAGATCAAAGCCTTCATGAAGGCGGCGAAAGATAGGCAAAAGTCGTATGCTGACAAGAGGCGTAGACCGATAGAGTTCAAGGTTGGTGACCGAGTTATGTTGAA
Organism: Flaveria linearis; assembly: GCA_024085815.1. NCBI lineage: Eukaryota > Viridiplantae > Streptophyta > Magnoliopsida > Asterales > Asteraceae > Flaveria > Flaveria linearis. The sequence continues at coordinate 56,447,536 of CM044004.1, read as the reverse complement.
GGTCTCACCTTGGAAAGGAATTATTAGATTCAGGAAACGAGGTAAGCTAAGCCCGAGATACATAGGACCTTTTCGAATTATCGCACGAGTAGGAGAGGTGGCCTATCGACTTGAACTGTCAGATGAGTTAAGTGGAATTCATCCCACATTCCATGTATCTCATCTGAGGAAGTGCTTAGCTGATGAAGACATGGTTGTACCACTGGAGGATATTGAAGTAGACGAACGGCTCAACTACGTGGAGCAACCAGTAGCAATCATTGATCGTAAGGAAAGAGGTTGAGGAATAAAGTGGTTCCTCTTGTGCGTGTACAGTGGAAGCACAGGAAGGGATCCGAGTCTACGTGGGAGACTGAAGAAGAGATGAGACAACACTACCCACATCTGTTTGAGGAATAACAGGTTTCGGGACGAAACCTATATAAGGGGGGTGGACTTGTAACACCCGTAAATTTTTAGTAAAGAATTTAAAAGAATAAAATAGAAAGAGAAAGGAAAGAAAAACAAAAGTTACTTTTGTTTAAGGGCCAAAAGTGTCAATTTGACAAACTTTCTATTAATTCTTTGTACAAAAGGTGGTATGGCACCCACGTTGTCTGCATTTTTCACTATATTCGATATCTTTAGAGAGAGAAAGTAGAAGGAGCAGAAAACCCTCGGATTTTTGAAGAAGAATCTGTAAACTTGGAAGCTTTCGGTAAGAATTCTCTAGTTTTTGAAGTTTTAGATAATTCTAGAACCCTATGGGTGCTTATAAGTGTGTCTTGTGTGTTCGGGTGGTGTGGTGTGTGTGTTCTAGGTGTTAGAACGAGTTGAGAAGGTTCGGGTTGAAGAGTGTAAATTCGAAGAAGATGACTAAGGTGAGTTCTAGACCCCTTTTAACTGGTTTTTAAATGTTTGGGGCTGGAAAATGCATGCAAATATATTTTTATAAAGTTTGGGTCAAAACCCGTATGAATGATTGTATGTATGTTTATATTTATGTTAGATCTATGCTTAGAACCATATGTATATGTTCTGAACTAGGCATTATGATGTTTGGGACTTGGATTATGAATTAGACACACGAATATGTTGTTAATATGTCTGAGATTGGGACTTAGAATAAATAAGAAAGTTGATGTGTCCAGCAGTACTCATACGACCAACAGTGGTCGTATGATCAGGATTTTTCTAAGTGTTGATGAGTCTAACAGGACTCATACGACCAACAGTGGTCGTATGAATATGTGATATTTTCCAAGTATGAGGCCAATAGGACTCATACGACCAACAGTGGTCGTATGATCATGTGGAAATTTTCTAAGTGTGGACTCATACGACCAACAGTGGTCGTATGATCCAAATATGTTACTAAGTCCAGGGATGGTACGACCAGCAGTGGTCATACGACCAACAGTGTGGTCGTATGACCAGTTGAAAAATCTAAGTGTTAAGTGAAAAGTCCAGCAGTACTCATACGGCTAATAGTGCTCATACGCCCAGAGGGCTTATACGCCCAACAGGGCTAAAACGCCTAGACACTTAGGAATTTTCAGAAAATTTCCAGTAAGCCTGAAGTTCGAGGTTTGACCAGGGTTGACTAGGGTTAATAAATGATGATGTCTCATGCATATAATGATGAGTATGATTAACCCTAATTGTTACTAATATATTATTAGTAAATTACTGTTAACAATATTATTAAAATATTGTTAAGTAAGGTATGATGCTATGTATGATGATGAATGCATGATGATGAATGTATGATGATGAATGCATGATGATGAACGTATGATGAGTATGTATGATGGTGTTCCTAATAATTTTGTATGTTTATCTTTCTGAAACTTTACGAATAACGAGAAATGAATTAATGAAGTATTATGTATCGTAAAGTGAAAGATAATGAAAGAGGAACATGATGACGAATGCATGTATTAACGAATGAACGAAATGAAGAATGATGATGAATACATGCATTAATGAACGAATGAATTATGTCTTGCAAGCATTGAATAACGCGATTGGTCCTTCTATGTGATTGACCATGTTCATGGTACCTCTACCGCTTACCTCTAGTACCGGGCATACGCTCCCGTCATATGTTGATTACGGCCCGGTAGCTAAGACTGATCTAGTACCGGACATACGCTCCCGTCATATGTTGATTACGGTCCGGTAGCTAAGACTGATTGGGGTATAGCATATGGTATTGGTACAATTAACCTTTCAATGCGTGCAAGTAAGTATGAACGGGATTCTTGTCATTCGACCACAGTAATCATAGCCGAGTGCTATGAAGTGGGTAAAGTCTGACAGAATCCATACGAGAAGTTAAAGATAATGATGAATAACGAAAGATGAAGATAATAATAAATATTATCTATGTGTACGTATGATGTATGAACGCATGAACGAAAGGATACTTTTAAATAAGTAAAAGTATGTTTTATTACAAAACTAGAACTCACTCAGCAACGCTGACTTTTATGTATTTTCCAGTTGGCAGGTAGTGTTGCTGAGGATGGCACGAGGCGGCTACTCAGCTCTTTTGGGATGGCATTCTTTTGTTAATGTTTTTGTATTGTAATGCAAACAAATGATATTTTGTAACAGGTGTTGTATTACTTTGCAAAAGCATTTTTAGTAAAATTTAAAGTTTCCGCTGCATGGTTTTTATTAAGTTATATTAAATGTATGTTTTATGGGTAATGACGACCAACTGTGAGGTGCCCGGGAACGGGGCCTTACATTTGGAATATGAGTTAGACTCATGAATGGGTTACTAATACGTCTAACAAGCCAAATAGTAGTAATGTGCCTGAAATTTGGACTTAGAATAACTAAGTACAAACTAATGAGTCTAATAGTGCTTATACGCCCAGGGACATGCCTTAGAAATATTCTAAGTATGGTCATGAGTCTAAGCAGGTAATGTGTCCAATAGTTCTAAAACGACCAGACTCATAAGTCTGAAAATTTGCTAAGTATGGGGACTTATAAGTCCCCAACAGGACTCATGAGTCTCACAGTACCCATGAGTCTGAAAACTAAGTAAAAAAGGTGAAAAGTCTGAATTCTGGTCGTATGACCAGAAAATATTTTCTAAGTATGGGATGGTACGACCAACAGGGCTAAAACGACCAACAGGGGTCATACGCCCAGCAGTGCTCATACGCCCAGAGCCTGAAATTTTTCTATGTGTAGCTGATGAGTCCGATAGTGGTGAAACGCCTAGAACAGGGATCATACGCCCAAAATACTTAGACTTTTTAACATATTTCCCTTGGAGTTTGTGCAGTAGGGTTTCACCTGAATGTTGACTAGGACGTTATTGAATGTGAATGATGATGTTTGAATGTAATAATATCCTTTTCTTAATATTATAATTAATATTATGATTAGGGATATTATTAAGAGTAAGAATAATATTATTTATAATATTATTTGTATTATTATTATTAATATGCTTATTAATAATAATACTGAATGTTTCTATATGGAATGATCATGACCAAGAATTATTATCATTAGTAAAGTGAAAGATTAATGATAAAGAAGAATGGAACGTAAAGTGAAAGATAATGAAAGAGGAACATGATGATGAATGCATGTATTAACAAATGAACGAAAAGAAGAATGATGATGAATACATGCATTAATGAACGAACAAATTATGTCTTGCAAGCATTGAATAACGCGATTGGTCCTTCTCTGTGATTGACCATGGTCATGGTACCTCTACCGCTTACCTCTAGTACCGTGGCATACGTTTGTTGTTCATATGTTGACTTCGGCCCGGTAGCTAATAACGATTGGGGTGTAGCATATGGTATTGGTACAATTCACCTTTCAATGTGCAAGTAAGTATGAACGGGATTCTTGTCATTCGACCACAGTAATCATAGCCAAGTGCTATGAAGTGGGTAAAGCCTGACAGAACCATACGAGAAGTTAAAGATAACGATGTATAACGAATGATGAAGATAATAACGAATATTATCTCTGTGTACGTATGATGTATGAACGCATGCATGAAAGGATACTTTTAAATAAGTAAAAGTATGTTTTATTACAAAACTAGAACTCACTCAGCAACGCTAACTTTTATGTGTTTTCCAGTTGGCAGGTAGTGTTGCTGAGGATGGCACGAGGCGGCTACTCAGCTCTTTTGGGATGGCATTCTTTTGTTAATGTTTTTGTATTGTAATGCAAACAAACGATATTTTGTAATGAGTGTTGTATTACTTTGCAAAAACATTTATAGTAAATTCAAAGTTTCCGCTGCATGGTATTTATTAAGTTATATTAAGTGTATGTTTTATGGGTGATGACGACCAACTGTGAGGTGCCCGGGAACGGGGCCTTACAATCCACTTACTGAGTTTGTTAAAGGAAAGTGGGTCGCAAATGCACGAGGAAAAGAAGAAGTTAGAGGACGTCAATCAAAGACTAAAGGTCTGGACATAGAGGAGGGAGATCCAACCAACGCTCCTGAGCAACTGAGCACCAAAGTAAGGAAGTGACTCCCTCTGGTTCGAGAAAGAAAAGGATGACCAGGCCTTACCAGAAGAAGGGTAAGCGTCAGAAGTTGGTGCCAATGAGATCTCCAATGCCTTCTCACTCCCTACCTGCTACATCCACGGTTACTACCACTATCTCACCCACTACCATACTAATACCCATACCATCCTTCCCACAGTAAGCACAATCTCAAATCCATAAACCTTACCCATTTATGTACTCGTATTCTCAACCTCAACCACAAAACAGACAATCCCACAAGCTGGCACCTCAACCCCTCAAGTTCCTATATTTCAGAGATCACCCCTACCTACAGTTGATCTGGAGGAACAACTTGCAAGTCTAAACCAGTTAGTACTCAAGCTGCTGGCTGCTGCTGATCTTAAATCCAACCAGATCAGTCAACTGATGTCGGAGAATGCAGCTCAGAGTCAACAGATAGCACTACTAACTGCAAGAAGCAAGGACAATAAGCTTGCCCTGGTTAGGGCACATGAGGCTCTTCAAACTCAGAATAAGCTACTGCTAGCATCCACTGAGAAGATTGACGAGTTAGAGAAGAAAAACAAGAAGATCAGTTAAAATTGAAAGGAAGGAAGGAGGAAACATTAAAGATCAAAGGATATGGAGACAATGATGATGATGATAACTCAGGTGATGATGAGCCTGATGATGAGGATGATAAGGAAGACACAGATGAGACAGATGTGGAGAAGGACAAAGATGATGATGATGATGATGATGATCAACCGGAGGGTGAAGGCAAAGCTCCAGCAACATATCAATCTGATAAAGAAAGAAGAACCAAAAAGAACCAAGATCAGGAAGCTTCATCCTCAGCTCCTCAAGACAAGGATCATCAAGATAAAGATACAAATAAATCTCACCAGGTCGATGAACATGATGTTGCACCTCTCCAGCAAATCAAGACACAGTTTTAGTCATTTGATTTGTAAGGGATTGTTAGGAGATCAGTAAGTTATACACCAGAAGAGGTGGAGATCATCCAGGACTTATCAGATGAACAGCTTGCAGAGATGTTCAGACTAAACCCTAATGAGATCGCAAGAGACGCACCAGAAGTTGATGTTATCACCGATGAGGAATTGCATGGTGTAGATGAGGTGGAAATAGAGGATGTCATATCTGATTATGATCCATAGTACACTAATGATGATGGAGAAGTCTTATCTGATTTAGGTGAGATGTTTGACAGTGAAACCTTCGACAAGGTAAATGAGAATGTCACTAAGAAAGAATGGACTGAGAAGACAGCTCAAGCTGATGATGTCGATATGGAGCAGAGAAAAGCTGAGTGGACTGGATGTCTGCTGAGATAAGAAACCAACGTGAACCTCCAAAGCAAAATGCCTACATGAAGTTGTATAAAGTTAAAAGGCATCAGAAGGTGTCAAGGAAAATAATCAGCTAGGCTTATTTTGAGGACTTAAACGTTTATGATATCAAAAGGGAGAAGGGTATCGAGTACTACAGACATCCTCATGATCTGAATACTCTTCCAGGTTTTGAGCTGAACAGACTAGCATGTTTAAATCTATTGTATGCAGACTCAAGACAGTTTTCAGGATGGTTTGAAAGGGCATTAAAGAAAGAGTATCACACGAAGTGGGTGAACTTCAAACCTCAACAACCAAGGAGGTTCGTGAGCAAAACTGAAGTTAATCCTATTTCAGGAAGACCGAAGGTAGTTGTGAAGTGGAGACCTCCAAGGACTATGACTAAGATTCCAGTGAGGAAAATGCCACAGGACTTCACGCCTAATTTCAAATGGTGGTACTTTGACTGGAGGACTGGTGAAGCTGTGATTGTGTTGAGTCGAAAAGGAAAGATAGAGACGATTGTTGGTACACATGTCCCTAGGTCTAGTTCTAGTGAGGTTAAATGTAAATGACTTTTATTTTGTTACACATATGTAATGTTTGATCAATGTAATGAAAACTCTTTGATTGATTGTGTATTAGTTGTTTAATGTTTTATATATTTATATTATTGGATGTTACACGCTTATACGAACATGTTATATAGGTTTACAGTTGTTAGACATAGTTTTGAATTGTTAAAGGTTCAGGAATGTGTTTAACTAAGTATCCTGATTCAGTCGCATGACTGGACCATGCGAATGGGCCAATAGCATGACTAAAACAGGTGATTGAGTCAATCGCACGATTGAGTCATAAGACTGACTCAATCGTACGAATGAACCAATCGCATGACTCAGTCGCACGACAGAGCCATACGCATGGCTCAGTCATACGAATGAAAGCTGTAACCTATAAATACCACTTAATTCGTGGAAAAACGTAACACTTCGAGAATTCACAACCCTAGCTATCCAAGTTCGTCCAGATCGTCCCTTCCAAGTTGATAGATCATTTCTGATCATTCCTAGTCTATTCTTAACGTATTCTAATCGTTAGGTTTGATCGGATTAACGGTTTCCCTGATTGGATCGCCAATCAAATAGAATTCTGCGCTATTTGATTCGGTTACACGTTGAATCAGTTAGTACTCCGTACGTACACGGTCCTAACAAGTGGTATCAGAGCTTTGGCTCTTGATTCTTCATGGATTCAATCGTTTTGTGAAAAAGTCAACGTTTTTTATCTAAAGATCTGTGCTTTCTGCATAAAAATCTTGTTTTTACGTGTGCATGCTTTCAAAATTGAGTCTTTTTCGAGTTACAGCCATCTAGGGTATTCAAAATTGTGTTTTAGGGCGAATTGTGTGAAAAAGGTTGAAAAATTTCGAAGTCAGCAGTCTCAGTCGCACGATTGACTCAATCGCACGACTGAACTCCAATCGCCCAGTTTAATCGCACGATTGGCCCAGTCGCTCGTTCAATTGCACGATTGTCCCAGTCGTTCTGTTCATTCGCACAACTACCCTAATCGCCTGCCCAGTCGTACGACTAAGCTCAATCGCACATTTGAGTTTCAGTTGTCCTCTCCCAGTCGCATACACAGTTTGATTTTCAAGTTTAATACTAATTCATAATGGACTCAGAGAACTATACATTCTCAACAGGGAAGGACTCCAGGATCTAGAACCTATTGCTATTGGAAAATGAGATCGGGAACCATAATAAACCACCTAAGCTTTTGTCTCTTGATGAATTTCCTCAATGGAAGCAACGGTTTGAGATTCATCTTAATGGAGTGGACACAAATCTCTGGAATGCTATCGAGACTGGCCATAATATGCCAGTTGGAGCTGATGGTATACCCCTTACTTTGAGTGGATTAAGTGATGCATAAAAGATTGCATATAGTGCAGAGAAGAAAGCCTATGCTATGTTGACACAGTCATTTCCTAAAGATATCTTCCATCAGTATTCAGAACATAAGCAGAGCAAAAAGTTATGGAATGCTCTTGAGAAACGGTATGAAGGGAGCACAACACTGAAGTCTTTAAAGGCCAAAGCATTAAAGAAGGAATTTGATAATTTTTCTGCTATCGGGAATGAGAGTCTAGATGATATTATAGACCGCTTCTATCATTTGATGAGTGAACTTCACACTCATGGTGTTACAACGTCTAAGGAAGAAAAAGTGGCAAGTTTGGCTGATGGGCTACCAGAGAAGTGGGATTCATTTATATACACTTTAAGATATAATTTAGTGCTGGAGACTTTGGTTATCAATGATTTCATCATGAAACTGAGAGAAGAAGAGGTGAGACACAAGTACAAGGCCAAGAAGGGATCATACACTCAGGATCCGTCTATCTAGAACGTGACTCCTACTACAAAATCTTCTAGTGTCCCTTTGCAGACTCCTTTTGTATCTACTACATCTGTAACTGGTCAAAGCTCATCGTCTGGTGGTGAGTCGAATGTTACATCAGGGGTTCAACAAAGTACTACAGAAGCTCAATCGACGAAGTTAGTGACTGAAAATCTGGGCAATGTAACTGTGGAAGTGGCTAAGGAGCACATGGACTTACTTGCTGCTGTGGTTCACTCTTATGATGGATTAGTAGTAGAAAAGATTGGTAACTGCCACTTGGCTGATGAAGACTATGAGCAGGTGGATGAAAATGAATTGGAAAGAATGGAAATAATGTGGGCTCTCGCGAGTGCTGTGCGACGAGCAAAGAAGTTTGTTAAGGAGATGGGACAGAATCTGGTGGCTACTAAAGATACTACTTTGGATTTGACAAGTCAAAGGTCACCTGTTTCAACTGCGGGGAGAAAGGACACTTCAAGTGAGAGTGTGTTAAACCGAAGAAGACTGACAATGGGAACCCGTTCTCATCCTTCAACAAACGGGATAAAGAGAGAAAGACAGCTTCAACAAGAAATGATTCAAAGGCAATGGTTGCTCAAGGTGATGAAGGACAGGACTGGTCCTTCCGATTTTTTTCTGATGGTGAGGCCAATATTGCTCTCGCTGATGATCTGAATGATGACTCTGCGAGTGAGGGGGAGAACTCAGTAGAGCCGGATGCTAATGAAGCCTTAGCTGCTGTTGATCAACTCGTTGAGGATGAACTGAATGCAGAATCAGAAGCACAACAGGAACCTCAAACTGCTTTCATGGCTAGCACGTCTACATCTGCACAGGTAGAATCAAAAGATGATCTTTTTGTTAAACATGCTTGTGTTGAATGTGATAAATTTAGGGAAAGACTTTAAATTGTGCACTGAGGCTAATAGAGTGTTAAAACAAAATGAGAGCAGGTATAAAGAAAAAATTGAAGCTTTAAAGAAACAACTAAAAGAAACTGAAGTTGTCACGTTTAACCAAGAAAATGACATAAAGTTTTATTTAAAGATAATTGAGAAAACTAAAAAGGACAGAGCTGTTTTACAAGTTGAAAATGAGTCTTTAAAGCAAAAACTCCACAGTCTAGCTGATGTCGGTTTGTCAAGCCTAATCAAAAACAATTTATAAGGTTCCAAACTCACCTAGGATAGCTAGGGTAAATCGGGTCGGTCCACAGGGAATATGTGGAAAGTTTTGTAGTTTAAATCTAAAAGTTGTAGCTTGATTACAAAAACTTAATAAAAATAACTAATCGAGAAAAATGACGAATTTTATGATTAATTAAGTTGTAAACAATAATGTAAAAAGGTAATCTTCTCCGGATTCAGGTTTACTACTTAGATTTGCCTTGAGTGTTCATAAAAGTCATATAAGCTTAACGGGTCGATTTGGGTAAAAACAATAGATTGAATAAGACTGTTGTTAAAGAACTACTCGAATCATATCTTATGTTTGTGATACTCAATCCCATCCAACATTAACGTTTCCAGATGAAAAGAAATCTAAAACAATCAAAGTGGAACAAGTGAATTGAAAGCAACACACATATTTTAGAGTTTTCAACCAACAAATAATGTACTCGGCTTAAACTACCGTGTTCAAACATTAACTCAACCACAAATCATCAAGAACAATCATAGTAGTAAACCTTACTACCCAAAGAAGATTACTAGGAGATTAGCTAAACATGGTAATGAAGAACACCAAATCAAAATCAAAATTAAACATCAAATCTAATGTTAAAGGATCAAACCGAATGATGAAAAACACTTGAAAAGCCTTGAAATCGCCTCTCGGGAGCCTCTTGAAGCCTTGGGGACGAAAGGGGCGACTATGGAGGTGTAGAATGAGAGATATCCCCCAAAACCTAATTTTCGCGACTTATAAATGATTTCAGTGTGTCCAGTACCGTAGGTCATGTTTCTGCCGTAGGTTACGCCAGGGCCATTCTGTTTTTATTGAACTGATGCGCCGTAGGTCAGGTTTCCGCCGTAGGTCATGGTCGACCAACTTTGTCCAATTCTTGTTTTCTTCATAACTTCTTCGTTCGGACTCCGTTTTCCTCCCCGTTTGCGGCCACATTCTCGTAATTGAATTGTCTTTCATCTCATCTATCATGATCTTTGATTATCATTCATGTGCATTCTTCAAAACTCCTCAAATGATTGCGTTTAACCTACAAAACATCAAATCATCGCAGTTAACTTGTTCAACACAATCTCTTACACTTGACCATATTAAATGCATTAGATTTAATCAATTAATCATGATAAACCTCATTCCAAACCCCTAGCATCACTAGCTAGTTCTTCTCATATTTTAAAAAACTTGGTTAAGGAACGCAACAACGGGGAAGGGTTGGGGTATAAGGTTGTGCCTCCACCATGAGACCTTTTGAACACCAAACAGCGACCAGTTAATAATAATCCCATAAAGGACCATGTGGTGACTACTCCTCTAGTCAGTGACCCGGATACGACAGTTAAACCTGCTCCTACCGTTGCTAGTCAGAAGTCATCAACTTCAGGCACAAAAGATCAGACTGATAGGGTGGAAGAGGATGTTCATGTCACTCTTGGGTTGGGCTCTAAATATGTTGACACACAACCTAAGACTTTAAAATCCACTCAATCTAAACAAATTTAGCAAGATCAAAATCATCCAAAAAGACAAATCAACCATAATGTTAAACAAGTAAAATTTGTCAAGGAAGGTGAAATCAAAGGATTGAGATCAAAAAGTCATTACCTGAAGTTTACTCCCCACCCCACAAGAGATGTCCTAGTCCTGTTGAAAGGAGATCATGCTATACTTGTGGATAACGAGGTCACATCTCTTCAAACTGTCCTCGCTATCAGACACCCAAAATTAAAATTGAACTAGATAATGAAGTTAAACAGTTTTCAAAATAGAGATCTAAGACTCCTGTTAGGTATAAAACACCTGCTAGGTCTTATACCTCTCCTCAACACCACAGACAACATAGACAAGTCACTGGCAAGTCTGTGATGCCTGAGGTGAAACCTGTTTTTGAAACTAAACCTAAGGTTCAAACTGTAAATCAGTCATCGGTTTACCACAAACAATCCTTTCACAAGGATGGTTTGTGGAAAGCCAAAACATCTGAAGTGTCTGAAAGCATTGATAAGTTGAAGGTTGATAAGTTGAAGGTTGAGGTCCCACCAACTGATAAAGGACAGTGGGTTGAGTTCGTGATGTGTGATGCCTCTGGGAAACCTAAGCCAGTCAAGGCTTGGGTCCCTCTCCTTAACTAATTATTTTATATTATTTGCAGGTTGTCCGCTATAGTTCTTCTACCAACACATGGATTGTAGATAGCGGGGCATCCAGGCACATGATGGGAAATCAGTCTTTCCTTTTCAGTGTCAAACAAATTAAAGGGGGACACGTTTCATTTACTGGAAACAAAGGAGGATACATTACCGCACAAGGAGAAGTAGGTAATACAAAGGTAAGATTTGATAAAGTGAATTTTGTTCAACAATTGGAAAACAATTTGCTTTCAGTGTCTCAGATATGTGACAAGGTCTTCAAAGTGATATTCGACAATCGGAAGTGTTACATTCTGAAGAAAGAGATGGAGATTCCAGAGGAGCAGGTATTAATATCAGTATCTAGGTACAATGACCTGCATGTTTTAGATATGTCAAATGCTTCTACTACTGAGTCTACTATTCAGTGCTTTTTGTCTAAAGCAACAGAGAAGGAGTCTATCTTATGGCACGGAAGAATGGGACATATAAATCACAGGAAGATGAATCATCTGATTCATAACAACTTAGTTGAGGGAGTTACTGTAAATAACTTCAAACTTCCTGATTTTTGTGTCTCATGCAAGAAGGGAAAGCAGACCAGGAAGTCTCACAAGACCAAGCACGTTAACTCTATCGAGATGCCCCTGGAGCTATTGCATATGGATCTATTCGGTCCTGTCAGCACGAAGAGTATTGCCGGAGACTTGTACTGCTTTGTAGTCACAGATGACTACTCACGTTTCTCCTGGGTGATGTTTCTAAAAGCTAAGTCAGAAACTTTTGAGTCGTTCAAGGTTCTCATCACAACACTGGAGCCCCTCTACAAGCTGAAAGTGAGGAAGATTCGTTCAGACAATGAAACAGAGTTCAAGAATCAGTGGATGGAGGCTTTCTGCAAAGAGAAGGGAATTGTTCATCAGTTCACCTCTGTATACACAACACAGATGAATTGAGTTGCTGAACGAAAGAATCGAAGCTTGATCGAGACAGCACGGACTATGTTGGCAGATTCAAAACTTCCAATACAGTTCTGGAATGAAGCTGTTGCCAATGCTTGCTACATACTTAATCGTGTGTTAGTAGTCAAGCGGCATGGGAAGACTTGCTATGAGTTGCTTCAGAAGCGAAAACCCAACCTGGAGTGTCTGGAACCATTCGAGCTCCATGTACATTGCTGAAGAAAACTCAGGAGGGCAAGTTCAGCGAGAAAGCCAATCAAGGGATATTTCTAGGATATAGCATACCAGACAAACGGGTTTATAACAACTTGACATGTCAGGTAGAATATGGTGCAATGTAGATGTACAAAGATACACCACCCCTCTTGCTGGAAAAGGTCCATCGTCATTCTTCGATTACGATGGCTTTTTCAAATCCTTCAACCTCCCTCAGCTTGATTCAGATGATGAGATTGCTGCCCAGATGATGTACGACGTCCTAAATACACCGAATCGGGATATCAGCAATATGACACCAGCCAGTGGAGCTTCGGGTTCTTCAACACCCGCTTATGATAAGACTGATGAGTCATCAGATGATGATGAAGCAGCTGAGACTAACAATGAGGATAATGTCAATCAAGAAGAGAGCTCCTCAGTTGCTGAACAAGCGTCGGGAAATCCGGATACTGAACCTGTTGTCACAAATCTTGATACTGAAGTTGTCGTTCCTACGATACCTGTGACTAGGATCAATATGAATCATCCCCCGAACTCTATCATTGGGGATCTTCAATCCGGTGTGCAGACAAGAAATCAGCTATACTCTGCTGACTATGCTGCAGTCATGGAAAAGGGATATGTCAATGACGGGGCTTTCTTATGTTTTGTTTCTCAAATCGAGCCCATGTACGTCAATGATGCCCTGAAGAATGAGGCCAAGGTCAACGCTATGTAGGAGGAGCTGCTACAGTTCAAGAAGCTGGGAGTGTGGACACTCGTTGACAGGCCCAAAGAGTGAAAGTGATTGGTACCAAATGAGTACTGAAGTGCAAGAAGGACGACCAAGGTGTTGTTATCAGAAACAAGGCAGATTGGTTGTTCAAGGATTCAGACAAGTCGAGGGAGTCGACTACAATGAAGTGTTTGCACCAGTGGCACGAATGGAAGCGATTCGGATATTTCTGGCCTACGCATCTTACATGAAGATCAAAGTTTATCAGCTAGATGTTAAGAGTGCATTCCTTCATGGGGAAATCCATGAAGAAGTGTATGTCAGTCAACCTGAGGGATTTGAAGATCTTTATCATCAGGACAGAGTCTACAAGTTGGACAAGGCTCTATATGGGCTACATCAGGCTCCTCGAGCTTGGTATGAGAAGCTCTCCACCCATCTCTTGAAATACGGTTTTCGGAGGGGTGTATCGACTGCACGTTGTTCATTAAAGAGAAAGATGGGGATTTACTAATGGTGCAGATCTATGTGGATGACATCATCTTCGTTATAGAAATGAAGAACTGTGCAAAGAGTTCGAATCTGTGATGAAGGCAGAGTTTGAAATGAGTGCCATGGGACAAATGAAGTTTTTTTCTGGGATTACAGGTGGATCAAACACCAACCGGTATTTTTCTGCATCAGACTAAGTATGTTGGAGACATTCTGAGTCGATTTGATATGGAAAATGTCACTGTTCCCGGTACCCCTCTCGCCACAAATCATGATATGGCTCATGATGAGAATGGGGATTTGGTGGATGCCACTATGTATCGTGGGATGATCGGATCTCTCATGTATCTCACTGCCTCATGTCCAGATATCATGTATGCCACATGTCTTTGCTCCAGATATCAAGCGAAACCCAAAGTCATTATCTGATTGGGGTGAAGAGGATTTTCCGTCCGTTATCTGGGTACCCCAACACTAGGATTGTGGTATCCTCATGATGATGACTTTGAGCTCACTGCGTATAGTGATTCTGACTATGGCCGTTGCAAGATGAACTTCAAGTCAACATCAGCAGGGTGTCCAGTCTTTGGAAGGTTGTTAGTCACTTGGCAATGCAAGAAGCAGACCTCGGTTGCATTATCAACCTGTGAAGCTAAATATGTTTGCTGCTGCAAGTTGCTGTTCTCAGATCATCTAGATCAACAGCAAATGCGAGACTACGGTTTGCAATTTTCTCAAACACCTATCTTTGTTGATAATCTGCTGCCATAGCTTGTTACTAAAAATCCTGTTCAACACCCTAAACAAAACACATCGCATAAAGTATCATTTCATACGTGATTGCTATGAAAACAATTAATTGATGTGATATAAAATAACACGGATTTTCAACGCGCCGACCACTACACACCAAACCTTTTGACAAACCCAGATTTCTATATTTATTAGAGGTCAACGGATGTGAAAAAGAAATTGACATACTTTAGAAGACACCGATGCCTAGTCCACACGTGTTTAGTTTTTTTTTTTTTTTTTAATTTTAATTTTATTTTATTTCTTTTAATTTCCTTGTCTTATAAAATCCCAAAACGCAAAAAGATTTTCTGTTTTAGAATTTTTAGGGGGAGATTGGTTATGCTCAGTATTTATTTACTCAAACCAAAAGTGGGGGAGGAAAGATAAGCTGAAAGGCAAAGACAACAAAACTAAGAAAGTGATTCAGCAAATTGGAAAGTGATAGTACACAGCGTCAAGTTACTTGGGACACCAAAAAGATTTCAATTTTTTCAATTTTAGTTTAATAAATCACAGAAAATTGTTAGTCGAGAGTTCTAAGTCTAACAAATTGGGAAATGATAGTACGCTTGCTTGTAACTATAACTATACAGAGAAAGTCGATCTAGGGAGGTGTTAGTTCATAATACGATGTGTCGTAGATTCAACACGATAGACTAGTAGACATCATTGTAAACTCAATTTAAACTAATCTGTTTAACTGACTGTGGTTCCCCTCTTATCACTGGTTAACACAATCAATTATTTCCAGTAAGGCAATAACGCACTAAAAGTGTGCGGATGACCACAAAAAGGCTAAGCACATAAAAAATGAAAAGAAATGCAATCAAGCTGATAATCTATGTTGTTGTTGCGTTATGTGCTAAAGAAAAATTTAAAAATGCTCTAACAAGATAGATATTGTGTTCCTCTCTGCTATGCGATGGCACTGACCTGAGGAAAGCATAACCTAGATATTCTAGAATTCATTGGTGTTTGCCACCTCTCTGCTGTTGATGGCACTGACCTGAGGCTTGGCTTCTCTTTGAAAGATCTATGAAGTCCTTCTTTTTCAACATACCCATAGACCGCTTCAAAAGTCCTCTAAGGAATGTTGATTACCATAAGCTTGGGATCCACAATGCTGATTGAAATAATGTAACCTAATACATGACCAATGTGTGTCAAAGTCTAGTATGGATTTAAGTGGACAAGTATACTGACAATCGTCATGGCTACACGCCTGATGTTCAAATCAATGTGTGTTACATAACAGATCAGCATGATTCCCAGTTAGAACGGAGAAGTCTCAGATGAACGAGAAACTGTGATATTTAAATATGTTTAGTTTCAATTTCAATCTATATACAAAAGTTCCAAGTAATTTAGTCTATGCCTGTCTGATTCCATATGAATCTATCTTAGAAATGATGTTATCTAATAGGCTTTTCTACCCAACCCTATCAAAAATCACAAAAATATATTCATGTATTTAGTTTACTTTTCAAGTCATTCGTAAAATGTGTCAGTTTCAGACTAGGCTATGTTATTCATCTCTTGAATATCACAAAATGATCTTAACGTTCATCTTAAATCAATTGTTTTCTGAAAAAGATAAATGGATCACGTCTGAGATGATCAGGTGGATAAATGGATCACGTCGAGGTGATCAGGTGGATAAATGGATCACGTCTGAGGTGATCTGGCAGTATCGAGTAGATAAATGGATCATATCTGAGGTGATCAACATGTTGTAATCTAAAATTGATCATGTTTGAGATGATCAACTGCTCATAATGTTTTATCTACTGTTAAATGGACTAAGTGTCGAATGGTAAAATGGTCAAAATGTCACAAGTATGCCCATTGCACGACTGACCATAAGTATGGACTAGTCGTACGATTGGATATACGAATAAGTCCAAATCGTACAGTGACCATGCAATGAGCCCAATCGCACGATTGGAGGGACCAACTATGACAGATGTCCGAATGAACCTCAATCGTACGATTGGAGGTGAACGATTGGGTGAATCGCACGACTGAGCTCAGTCGCATGACTCGCTCATGTGAAGGCTTAGTCGCACGACTAGAGTTTGCCCTAGTATAAATACAAGGTGAACGGCCTCAGTCGCTCTACTCACACCACATCACTCATCATACGTGACTTAGAGAATCTCTGCCGAAATTTCGTTCGTTCACATATACCATATACTCTTGTGCTCTGACATTCTATATTGTTTATACAGGTAATAATCGAGGTGGTTCATCATTAAAACCAAACATTGACTTCAAGAATCACTCAACTTTGGACCTAACAATAACCGAGGACTAAACGGACAAATATACAACCTAAACTAAGCTATAAGATCAAATAAACTTAAAAGATGCTTAATCGGACTATTCCGAGGATAATGAGCCTAATCACAATGTTTAACATCAAGTATTGCTCAAAAACATGAATTTGAATGGTCAAACAGTCAAATAGGCTGGACACACTGATGAACTTCAATCGTACGACTGAGCTGTCCGATTGGCTCAATCGTATGACTAAGATGGAGGAATGGCACACTCACACGACTGAACCATGCGTATGAGCTCAGTCACACGACTGAGGTAAACGCATGAGAAGACATGCGACTAAATCCAATCGCATGACTCGGTCATACGAATGAACTCTATCGATAACTAGATCTAAGTCGCATAGTTCAATCGCACGACTAGATCTCAGTCGCCTTGTTCAGTCGTACAATTAAACCAATCTTTCAAGTTCATTAACCGAAATTGGTTATCTTAGACAAGTACTAATGTTTATCTGGTTTATGTCCATATGGCTAGTCGATGGTCCATGAGCCCCAAGCACAATATCTGTGCTCATCTGGATCTTACTTCATGCAACCTGCTGACTTTTCTGGGATTATCAGTTTTCTACGCCGCTTGAGGATCTTCGAGCGATCTCAGCGCAGTGTACACCATACAGATCTATTCAGTAGGCGTTTTGGGAAAACGCTGTTGTAGACAGGTCCACGGAGACTACATCCCCTTACTGTCCGTGGCTAACTGAGGAGGATTTATGGATCGTTCTTGAGTTTAGGGACGATGCTAACTGCCCAATGAGACTACATCCCTTACTGTCCGTGGCTGCTTTATGAGGGCGAAGTACTCAGGGGACATCAACATAAGTATGTTTAACAAGAGCAACTTGTGCCCCTTCAAGTACCTCGCCCATGTTTTTCTACTTGTATAGCCTCGAGGAAGGGAGGATTTGATGAGTTGTCTCATCAGATGCAGAATGCATTTGCTGCATTAGTACTGAACTTCCCGTTTAGCTTCTCCAGGATGATCTTCACCTACTTGGTGGAGAACATCGAGGCCAAGGGGAAAGAGAGCTTCTGCATGTACCCGAGGTTTATCCAGATGATCATTGATCAGAAACTCCCCCAGCTGCCGAAGGAGAAAGAGGATGCGGCCGTATTGGAGGTTATGATGATACGACGCAGGGGAGAATGAAGGTCTACCGGGCAAGCAGTTTAAGCCCCCGTGAGGAGACTGTTTGGGCATCTAGCCGGGAGGACTACATGGCGCGGGCAAGACGTAAGTGGCACCACGACGACAGTGACTCCAGATGTAGCACATAGTCCTCCCTGGTGATGATTCAGATGATGATGACGGTGATAATGGTGGAGATACAGGTTTTGAGACCACTACTGCAGATGTTACATCTCCACCATCCCCACAAAGGGATTAGAGACGGCTGGGTTCCATCAGGACTTTCAGGCCGATAGGATGAAGAGTCGATGAAGAGTCTCTCACCCGGACGGTGGGTAGCGGGTGTTGCTACGAAGCAAGGCATCAGGGCGTTTGGTGGACGCCCGGGAGGGTCTGGGGGTTCTACTTTCGATCCATCATATACCCCAGACTCTCCCAGTAGCCGAGGGGGATCCTTCGGTCCAGGGGGACTCAGAGAAA
Organism: Flaveria linearis; assembly: GCA_024085815.1. Lineage (NCBI taxonomy): Eukaryota > Viridiplantae > Streptophyta > Magnoliopsida > Asterales > Asteraceae > Flaveria > Flaveria linearis. The sequence goes on along the minus strand of CM044004.1, from coordinate 56,428,842 downwards.
CGGATGGCTCAGCCATATGGGCTGAAGCCCAAGAGAAGGAGGATTACCCTGCTAAAACCTCTTCAGCCACCACACCTACCTCCACAGCCACCACTACTACCACTCCACCACCACTACCACAACACCATCTACACTACCATACCACCCTCCACAACCACTACTCTCCTACACCTCCATCCACTCTACACCACCACCCACTCATACACCTCCACCTATATTCACCACCACCCACCCTACCACCACCCAACACTAAGCCGGACCCTCAGTAGCTCCATTAGGATCTTCTCTACCCTCCAGTGGGTTAGGAACAGCTTGCAGCACTTAACCGAATGGTGCTGAAGCTGTTGCTGCCGATATGAGAAGACTACACAGCTAAGACAGTTAGAGGAGCTACTACTGCTGCCCAATCGCTACAAATCTCTCAGCAGAACAGCAGCTACAGAGCTGATCCAGCAGATGGCTGATCAGAGGCTAGAGCTCACCCAACACCAGGAGCAAAACATCATATCTTCTAAGAATATTGAGGAGTTGGAGGAGACCAAGAAGACAATCCTGCTCAAACTTAGGGCACTAAGGATGAGCCTCTGAAGATAAGAGGGAGATGGCGATGATGGTGATGATGAAGATAGTAATGATTAGGAAGATGATAGTGAAAAGATGATGATGATAGTGGAGATGATCAACCAAAGGAGGGGACAATGTGATGATGATGAAGATTCAGCTACAAATGCTGCGATCCAGGTCAGGAACAACGAACAAACAAAGACAGACCATGATCTACATCAGCCCCTCCATCATCACCTACAGCTGAAGCTCACGAGCAGATTCAAGGCAAAAGTACAGATTAGATGTTTTATTATTCAACTTTTGTACTTGAATCATCTTTTGATGTTTTTGTAATTAATGTAAGTATTAATTATTTAATATTTGATTATCTTGATTACATACTAATGATTGTTATGCTACATGTCTAAATCAAGCAGATCCGCATTTCAGCAAGATGAGCACGATGTTGCTCCCCTCCAAAGATCAAGTCTCAACTCACAATGATTCTTGATCTGCAGGGATCGTCAGAAGGGCTGTGAGTTATACTCCTGAAGATGGAGAAATAATTCACGACCTAACACTGAGCAACTTGCTAGATGTTTCAGCTTAATCCAGATGAGATCGTGAAGGATGCTCCAACATTTGATGATGATAGTGATGAAGAGCTTAATGATGTTGCGGAGATAGATATTGAAGACATCACCGATCAGCACTACCCTAAATACGCTGATCGAGAGGGAAATGTTTTTTCTGATCTGGTTACCACCTCGGCAGTGATATTTTGGAAAAGCTGAGTGATAAAGAAAGAAGCAGAAGCATCACTAGCCAATCCCAAGCCTCGGACGCTGATGTCGATATCCAAAGGCTGAATGGGCCTCTTGCTTTGCTGAGATCCGAGCCCAGCGCGCTACAGTTAAGCAAAGTACCTACCCAAGCTCTACAAAGTCAAGAAGACATGAAAGTGTCAGGAAAGATATTGCATGGGCTTATTTTAAGGATCTTGGAGTTTATGCTATAAAGAGAGAGAGGGGAATCGAGTACTTTAGATTCCCTCATGATCTGAAGACTCTCCCCGGTTTGAGCTCAACCAGCTGACACGCCTAAAGTTCTCTACGCTGACTCGAAGAAAGTGTCAGGCTGGTTTGAGGCTGCACTGAAAAGGGAATACAGGACAAGAAGGGTAAACTTCAAACCTCAGCAGGCTACGAGGTACCTCCGAAGTCTGAGGTAGTCCCATCACTGGTCAACCAAATAGTCCTAAAGTGGCGCCCTCCGCGCACGATGTCCAGAATTCCTTTGAGGGAGATGCCACAGGACTTTACCCCCACTTTAGTGGTGTACTATGACTGGCGCTCTGGAGAGGCCGTCATTGTTTTGGACAGGGAAGGAACGGTGGACACAATAAGGGTTTGACCCAATGTGGCTTATCAAGTTGTCAGCTTTAGAATGTCTATACTCTGTACAAGTGGCCACTATTTTTTGATACCCAGGATATAGTGCAAGCACTACAGTTTCAACATGTCATACGTCTATGCTTCGCACTCAATATCCATGCTGGGGTTTCGAAAGAGGAACGGGCTAAGAGGTTTGAAGATTTAAGAAGGAAGTCAAATATTAGATAGAACTAGGTCCAAGGGGGAGTTTGGTTGGTACACATGTCCCAAGTCTAGTTCTAGTGAGCTTAAATGTAATTGACTTTTATTTTGTTACACATATGTAATGTTTGATCAATGTAATGAAAACTCTTTGATTGATCGTGTATTAGTTGTTTAATGTCTTATATATTTATATTATGTATGTTACACGCTTATACGAACATGTTATATAGTTTACAGTTGTTAGACATAGTTCTGAATTGTTAAAGGTTCAGGAATGTGTTTAACTAAGTATCCTGATTCAGTCGCACGACTTGACCATGCAATGGGCCAATCGCACGACTGAACCAGTGATTGAGTCAATCGCACGATTGAGTCATAAGACTGACTCAATCGTACGAATGAACCAATCGCACGACTCATCGCACGACTAAGCCATACGCATGGCTCACTCGTACGAATGAAAGTTGTAACCTATAATACCACTTAATCTGTGGAAAAACGTAACACTTCGAGAATTCACAACCCTAGCCGTCCAAGTTCGTCCAGATCGTCCCTTCCAAGTTCATAGATCGTTTTCTGATCATTCAGTCTATTCTTACGTATTCTAATCGTTAGGTTTGATGGATTAACGGTTTTCCCTGATGGATCGCCAATCAATATAATTCCACGCTATTTGATTCGGTTACACGTTGAATCAGTTAGTACTCCGTACATACACGGTCCTATCAACGATCAGGGTGTTTGACCCGATGTGGCTTACCAACTTGTTAGAAGATGATGTCTACATGTTATACAAGTTGCCATTATTCTATGATACTCTGGATATTATGCAAGCTTTACAATTCTAGCATGTGATCAAGTTTGTGCTTTGCGTTTGAGATCCATGCTGGTGTTACAAAGGAAGACAAGTTCAAGAAGTTTGCTGATTTTTGAGAATGTGACGATAGAGTGAACTAGGTCCAAGGGGAGTTTGTTGATGCACGATGTCCCTAGTTCATTGTACTTAAACATTATGTCTTTCATTATTACGTATATGTAATACAAGGGTATTTCAGTTATGTGATATGTGTTTTGAATGTTTATTTACTATTATACGTGTCGTATTCTTATATCGATTATAAATATATGCTTGAATGAATGTTATATATGGTTGTAGTATTAATCATAGTTCTGAGTTAATAATGATTTAGGAATATGTTTGACTTAGTCTTATGGTTATTCATGCTAATGGACTACGCTTATGGACCAGTCGCACGACGAACCAGGTGATTGGCTCAGTCACGTGACTGAGTCATGAGACTGGGCTCAGTCGCACGATTGAACCAATCATATAGTTCAGTCGTGCTTATGACCAAATCGTATGGCTCAGTTGTATGACTATACACTGCAACCTATAAATACCACGTATTTTGTGGAAAACAGAAACACTTCGAATTATTTCATACCCTAGCCGTCCCAGAGAGCTCTATCACGTCCATCCAAGTTCACACAGTTCGTCCCGGATCGTTTTCTACCCATTCTTAACATTGTTCTATCGTAAGATTGATCCGGGTTCACGTTCTCACTGATTGGATCACCAATCAAATAAGATTCCGCACTATTTGATTAGGTTTCATGTTGAATCAGTTAGTACTACATACGTACATGGTCCTAACAATAGTTATCAGAGATTAACACTACTAGATATTATTGATTCATTCTGTGTTTCTCTTACGAGATCGATCTACAACGAATTCATATCTTTACAATTGGTATTAGAGCCTTGTATGCTCTAGATCAATTTAGTTAGAACTTGAAGTGATTTGAAGAGGTTTTGAGCTATAATTTCAGTTTCAACATGAAGATTGAATTGCGTTGATTGAGTTTATGCATATTTTGGATGTGTATGAGATCAAAGACCTGTTGAACAAGCGTATTTGAAGATTTTGAGATATTTTTAATGGTTAAAATGACTATAATTGAATCAATCAGTGACAATAAGGATTAAACTTGAACTTAACTCACTAATCTAAAGCTCAATTATCACTTTTGAATGAATTAGTGAGTAAATTAAAGCTGAGTAAGTTCTACTTGGTTAGAAAAGAAGCTGCAAAAGCTTCTCTTCGCACGTAAACACTTGTTCTTCATGTGAGAAGATCTACAATTCGCAAAAGACGGTTACTAACAGATTTCATTCACGTGAGAAGTTGAACTACTTGTAAAATTCTATTACAAAATCTATCGCCTGAAAATTTAGGTTGTCGCGCGAGAAGTATAATTTTCAAGAAATTTTGTGATGTTTGAAGTTTGATTTTCACTATGGCCATCAATCCAAATTTAAAGAATCTTACTGCTACTTTGAGTCTAGATAATGAGATTTGAACAAGCACTAACAACCAAGGCTTTTAAGTGAGGATGACTATAGAACCATGTCATTTACACTTAACCAAGGATGTTATGGTCAATCAAATACGGACCGTACATTCCCTGTATAAAATTGACAAAGGGAAAATGGTTCAAAAGTGAAATATATTTAGGATGAGGAAGATATAATAAAGTTGGAACTTGATGACAAGCTTATGCAACCATAACCATAGCTTTAATTACTGAGAATGCTTAGAAATTCAAGGACATCAGAGGGGCCAAGGTCTTGTGGGATGCCATGGAGAGCCAATTATGGAAAATAAAGATATGAGGGAAAGCAAGAAAGACATGCTAAACCAAGAGTTTAACATGTTAAATTATGTACAGGGAGATGTTAAAGACACAAATTTCTAGATTTGGGAAGTTGGTAACGAAGATGAAGAATGGGAGCATCACTTTGGAAAACATAGTTGTCAACAAGATGCTATTGAAGTCATTGCAATATAGCTAGAATTTTAAACTGTAATTCTAGTAAAGAACCAAAGACTTGTTCACTTCATCTCTCAGTGATCTGATTTCTATAACTAAATTATATTAGATAGATGATAAACAAATAGCTGCGAACCATCTAACTCAATGGAAGTTGAAGCCATTACTTTATATGCAAAGATAGCTAGCAATCCAAATTACTATGTGAGTTACTTTCAAAAATGTCAGCAACAACAATCCAGAAACCCTTTCCTTCCTTCTGTCCAAGAAACACCTTTTCTCATCTCCAAGTTTCGAATCCCAATTAGTATTCCCCCATGCAGACCCAACATGTGTCAGTTTAACCACAAAGCCATACATACTCGTCAGTTAAACCTCAGTCTCACATATTTCATCCATTCAGCATCCACCACAGTTTCAACAAGCATATGTTACTACTTCCAACCCATCAAAACAAACCATTTAAATTGTACAAGAACACCCTGCCTTGTTCACTACTTTCATGTCCTAATAAAAGTGGAAAACCTAGGGATTTTCCTAGGGGATGCACAGAACCAAAGACCAATCCTAATGAAAGTGAAAAAAGGATAGTGATTGTTGAACTTGAATCTAAGAATGATAAGCTTAGCAAATTAAGCAACAAAGCACTTGTATCACAGCAAATGATGAGTATGAATTGTCTAATCAAACTAAATATTAGATCTCAAATTATCCACAACTGTAATGGTAGAAATTCAAACTGATAAAGCAGAAGAGATGCCAGAAAATTTATTTCCTGGGTTTGTTTCCAATGACATGCTTGAAGGATTATTTACTAACTGTGATGAAAAGATTGAAGAGAAGAAGATAGTTGTGAAAGATTAGGTTGATGAGCTAAATGATTTAGAAAATACTGTTGAGATTACTTCAACACAGGTTAAGAATAATCAGCTTGATAAGATGATTTATTGTTGAAGAAGCCGTTAAGAAGGATCCAGCTAAACAAGGAAATGAAACTTAGACTTCTGTTACTGTCAAGAAAACTCCAGCATCTTCTGATACATAAGGTGAAACCTGTAAAGATTACTCCAACACATTCAATAGAAGAAGCAATTGAGTTTGAAAACATTCATGGTGAAAGGAGTACTTGAAGCTATTACAACATCCGATATCATAATTGAGGTATATAATGATCTTTGCACTACTTTATCTGTTGAATAACTTTAAAGATACTCTAGTTCACAATGATAACATTATATTAGAAGTTAATAAACTTCAATTATCAATCTCGAAACTATAAATCTAATAAACAGATTTTCAAAGAAAACCTAAAAGGATTAATAAATCATTTATCAATTACCACTTAATCTTCACGATGAAGTAGTGAACTCTTTATGCAAAAATTCAACACTTTGTGCTATTAGAAAGCAATACTACTGAATATTACTTATTTGTGTTTGTTTCTACTTGATCTTGTATATCTTCTTGTTCTACTATGATTTTGTGATTGATTAATTCCTCATTTCTCTCACGAGATCGATCAACAACGAATTTCCGATCTTTAATCTATCAAAATATTTATGTGCGCCTTATGACGTATAGAAAAGAAAGTTTACAAGGGCTTATTTACACTCATTTTGAACTTATCTTTTAATTTACTATTGTAGTATGATTGATGGGGTCTCGAGTTCACACTAACTAAACAACTATATTTTTCTAGCACTAGTTTCATTTTGAAACTTGGTGAGTGTTTTAAATCTGATCAGACTTAATATTCATCATAAATGGTTATTTGGTTGGTGGGAGAACGTTGCACATATATAAACGTTTAAAACCAGTTAACTAATATTCACCATTATATATAACATAAATATCTCATTGATTAATGAGCTAATATTTGTTAATCGTATTAATTAGACTGGTTATTTGATAGGGTTAATCACTAAACAATTACCCTTTATTTTTTCATTCACTAAACTCTCTCAGAGCATTCACAACTCACTCTTAATCTCCATCTCTATAATTACACTAAATATCATTATTTTTTTTCTTTTATTTTCAATAAATAATATTTTTTTTATACTTTATATATATTACATTTTCCTCTATCCTCCACTTACAACCACTTTTAACAAATATTAAAAATTAATAGAGATGAACGGTGTTTTACTAAATATAAGATGAATAGTAACACGTTGCCGTTTTCCACTCACAACCACTAATAACCATTCTCTATAATATAGAGAACGCACTCACAGATTTATAGTGAACGGGCTGTAAATGCTCTCATGGAATCTCAGCTATCATAATGGGAACAATTCATAACGTCTTTATCTTCAACGTCTTAGATCTCGATTCCCACACAAGTAATTCTAACTTTTGAATTGATTATTAAATTTCAGAATTGAATTGATCTTTGATTCACTACCATATGTTAACCATACACGGATCACTCAACATAATAAACTTGATACTTGTTTTGTGACACTTCATGAAATAGTTAATAAAACAATAATGCAGGGTTGTTGAGTCATTAATAATTGACAAGTTTATAACTTGCACTTGAACGAAATTACAATGATTACAAGCTAGTGAACATGATGAAATTCGACTCATTATCTAGGAGAATCGAGAGTGATACGCATAATAACTTATGCTAACATGAAATTGCATGGCGACTTGAGTAGAAATCCAAAGAGTAAACTCAAAGCACAAGATTAACGTGTGCTTCCTTATTCTATTATTTTAATTAACAATATTGATCTAAAGTCGTACTTGAATTTCAGTGAAATTGAAGCTGCTACAAGCAATTCTACGAGTTAGTAAGGAAGAGCTGAACCCCAACTTTTGATTTTCAAGATCCAACAACAAGAAATTGTTTTCCATCTGAAACGTCCCCATCACAATTGCATCTTTCACTCCTTTGCCACCGTCAACAAATGCAAGACAAGCAGCACCATTTCCCGTTAGCTTCATTGAATTATCTCCCGCGATCGTCCACACCTTCCCACTTTCGGTTTCAAGATCAATATTGGGAACACGAAACCCAGTAAGAACAGATCCAATCGCACTCGCTTTAAGACATAGAGTAAAAGGTTTAACTGCATTTACTCGAGGGATGCTTTTAGTAGCTCCAGAAAAACCCATAACTAGAGCTTTATAGATATCACTTCTGAGTGTGGTGTAAGGCACAACAGTACTGAGCTTCACAGATTTAGTTTTGAAACGAAACCGTGTTCCTTTGATTGATATTCCCTTTATTTTGATATAATATCCAAGCGATTTGGAACTCTTTCTGATCATAGGAGTGTAAGAAAGAATTGTCGTGATATCGAGATTTGGAGACGGAGTAAAATAAAACGGCCCGTCACCTAAAAATATCGCCCCAGGAGCCGACGAGGAACTCGACAGACAGAGTGCAAATTTATCTGCCACACTCGGAAAAGAAAGTTGTCGAGGGAAAGCCAAATTGGACCATGAAAGGCCGCGACACCATGAACATATTTAGGGAAGGATCTCAACAAGGAGGAAGGCGCACAGGATACTACGAACTGGATTCCAAACGGAGGATAGGCACCCCAATACGGGTTCCGACCATTTGTAACATACAAAGTCACCAAATCAGTGGTTAGTTGCGATAATTTGCATGATTTTGATATGGGGTTGAAGGGGGTGACAGCACAAATGTTGCAACCATATTTTGCTGTGATATTAAGAGAAGGGCATATAGGATTGGTTTTATAGGAACGTGCTTCTTTGCACAAGTCGTGGCTACAAGACAATGGAAATCTACATCCTTCTTCTAACCAACAAGCTATTTCTGAGCGACGCACGACGCAATCTTTCCATGTGAAAGGAGCATCGAGGTCAATAAGGTAATAATACTCTCCATCCCATGTTGGTATCCTGAACCACAAACTAATTTTGTGAAGAGATGTATTGGCATCCTTCATCACGGGTATTACTGTGGTGTTGAAAGGTGCAAATTGGGACAAGACTTCATGAGAGAATGATAATATGACAAAGAAAAGTATCTTTACAAGATGAAGATGCATCCTGTTAATAAAACTAACAATGAAAGGGCTTAACTAATAGCTTATTTATGGTTTGTATATATAGGAGTCCAGTAATTAGTTTAAGATTTACGTTACTGAGGCATTTGTTATTTATAAATACACCACAGGTACGGCTTCCAATGTACTTTAATGCAAGGGAAATGAAGCTTCGTTGTTATAATCCATAACTTTAGAATGGTTGACTATATATCATCCTGCATGAGAGATTATAAAATGTCATGTTGAAATTGTTTAGCTCGTATAAAAAGTTAAAAGGCAATGGTTTCCGAACCGAGCCGAATAGTGAACTGTGTTATCTTACTGGTTTACTTGTCTGATGAGTCGAAGCGGGATTTATGTGTAGGGGATTTGAACGTATGATTCAATGATAGATTAGATCGTAAGCCAAGAACAGAGAGAATGATAATATGATTATAAAAGTGTGTTGTACAAATGACAAAGATGTAGAGTATTTATACACATAACTTAACGGTAACTACTAACGGTGTTAACATAACTACCATAACTAACTAACGGTGTTAGTTAATATACTTGGGTCTAGGGTATACTTAGAGATCATTGGGTTAGTTAAATTTAATCCAATAATCTTCCCCTTTAATTTATCTTGCTCCAACACTTGTGACTCCTAGCAAGATTCTCATTTCATCAAATTTCTTCCTTGGTAGTGCTTTACTTAAAATGTCTGCCTTTTGTAGCGAGCCACTGACATGTTCTATAGTTATTCTTCCTTCTTCCACGCATTCACGTATAAAATGATATCTTGTATCTATGTGCTTGCTTCTCCCGTGAAAGATTGGATTCTTCATGAGTAGTATAGCAGATTTGTTGTCTACACGTAATATGATCTTGTCTTGTTGCCAACCTGAAATTCACTTAGTAAGCTCCTTAGCCAAATTCCTTGACATGCTGCTGAGGTTGCTGCAATAAATTCTGATTCACATGATGAAAGTGTAACGGTCGCTTGCTTGTGACTTGCCCATGATATTGGTGCATCGTTGAAGTAGAAAACTATTCCTGTTATGCCTTTACCATCATCAGGGTATGTTCCATAACTTCTATCACTGTATCCAATTAGAGATTTGCTTCCGTTTCCTTTGTTGGTGATTCCATAGTTTAGTGTTCCTTTGACATATCTTAATAATTGCTTTGAGGCTTGCATGTGCTCTTTCTTAGGTGTTGACATATATCTACTTAACATTCCAACAGCAAAGTTAATGTCTGGTCTTGTATGAGTGAGATAGCGAAGACTTCTAATTATTCTTCTAAATTCTGTTTCATTTACTGGTTCACTTTTCTCAAACTTTGATATCTTTGTTCCGGGTTCCATTGGGTAAGTTGTTGGATTGCAATCATCCATTTTTGCCTTTTGCAATATCTTCATAGCATAGTTCCTTTGATTTATAGTTATTCCCTTTGAATCTTGTGTGACTTCTATTCCTAAATAGTAGTGTAATAGCCCTAAGTCACTCATGTCAAACTGATTCTTCATTTCCTTTTTGAAGTTGATGATGTCTTTCTTGTTTCTACCAGTAACTATTAAATCATCTACATAAACTCCAATAATTAATTCAGCCTTGTTTTTCTTGTAGATTGTGTTGGACCCTGAAAGGATCATACATGCCAATTCAAGTGGTGGATGGTTGTTCTGCTGGAAATCTCCCCAAGTCCAAGAAGAAATACGGATACAGAAGTCTGCATAAGAAGAAAAGAAGTGTCGGCTATCCGCATTTGTCAATGCGGAAGACCAAGAACAAATGCGGACAAAGCATTTGTTCTTCCGTATGAACTAATGCGGACAGTTGATAAGATGCGGACAAGCCATTTGTTCATCCGCATTAACCTATGCGGGTGATCAGCAACAAATGCGGTCGTGTTTGCTCATCCGCATTAACCAATGCTGATGACCAAACACCAATGCTGCTGATGAAGTACTCATCCGCATTAGTCAATGCGGATGAACAACACACAAATGCTGATGAAGACTTAGACTAAGGGTAGTTTAGTCTTTTTGTACAAGCTGTTAGTCAGCCTATAAATAGATTAGAAACCTCGTATGTGAGGTGACTTTTTGCATCTTTTGAGACTTCTGAAACATTTGTGTTTCACGAAGAATAGACAATCAGAATATACAGATTAGCTGTCTTGTTACTGTAGAATGCTAAAAACCCTAGCATTTACTTTGTAACATTTCATCTAATTAATACATGTATGCATTTATGAGTATATCAAGTGTTCTATGTTCATTGATTGCTTGATTCCGCCACTCAATCATTGACTCAATCATCATATTCGATCCTTGTTGATTCACATCAACTGAGAATATCATTCTCAAACCCAGTCAATTGGTATCAGAGCTTTGGCTCTCAGTTATTACTCAGATCTGCTCAGATCTAGGTTTAACCCGATTGATCTGGTGATTGAGTTGCTGTTTAGAGGTTTCAAACATCTCTTTTCAGTAATACTACTGAATACTTACTGATATACTTAACTGCTACTGTTCATCCGAAGAACATATCTTCGAACAAACAGTACAGGTTGCACAGACACCAAGAACACAGAAACAAAGACCAAAATCTACATATTATCATCAGATTCATTGTTACGGAACTAAGTTTGACCTGTTGGATCATTTGGACTAATTAACTTTAAATCCAACTTAAATCCAAATCTAAAACAAGTTAAAAAGACACTGTTAACCATGGATTCTCTTAATTATTCTGAACTTGGGCATGCTTCGAAACCACCCATGCTCAAACATAAATCTGAATTTAAACAATGGAAAATCAGATTTATGAACTATATTACAGGTGTTGATCCTGATTATTGGATCTCAATATGCAAAGGCCCACACATTCCAGTGACTCTATCTGCAGATCAAGCTGCACTGTACAAGACTTCAAGAATCCCTATTGAAGACCTAACTCTTGATGATGATGACTACAAGAAGATCAAGATTGACCTCAAATCCTACTCCATACTTACTCAAGCACTTAAAATGGATGTACTTAAAAGATTGGAAAAGTATGGCACTACAAAAGCTGCATGGGATGCACTGCAAATCATGTGTGAAGGAAGCAGTGAAGTGGCTGAAATCAATAAAGACAAGCTGGTGAATCAGTATGAAACATTTCATCACTCCAAAGGGGAGTCCATCTCTAAACATTGCATAGGTTTGTGCAGCTGGTAAATGATTTAGAGATCATGGGGGTAACTTACAAGTCAAAGGATCTAAACAAGAAAATGTTACATAGTCTCCCTGAAAATTGGAAACAAAATGTAACCATGTTGAAGAATACTCTCGATTTGGAAAGCACCACCCTGGATATCATGATAGCGAAGATTGAAGCCTTGGAACTTGATGAAAGAAGCAGAAATTTGGGAGGTCCCAGAGTAATTGAAGCATACAAGTTTCCCACAGATAACCACTCTGTGGAAAATGCCTTCATTACTGAAGAAGGGATCAAACTAAAACAACTGGATTCACTACAACACCACCATCCAATAGACCATCAACAACTTCCACATCAACTTCAACAACTCAAACATCAGGATTCTCCGCAACTCCTGCTCCTGATGATACAAAATCTAAGAACAAAAGGCAACTTACAATGCATTTGTTGCCAGCTTTGAAGCCTATTTTGGTGGAAGACTTACATCTGCTCATCTGATTCAAGAAGATCTGGAAGAAATGGATCCAGATGATGTGGAGGAAATGGACTTGCAATGGCAAATGGCCATGATTGCTATGAGAGCAAAGAAGTTTTTCAGAAAAGGGAAAAAGCTTCAACTCAATGAAAACACCAAGCTTGGATACGACAAATCAAAGGTGAAATGCTTCAATTGTGGTATGACTGGTCACTTCTCTAGAGAATACAATGCTCCCAGAAGAAACTCCAATACTCAAAGGCCTTCTCAGGTGAAGTCATCATCACAACCACCTTCAAGCTTTCACTCAAACAGTCATCAATAACAGCTTCATCATCATCAACAACCACATCAGACTCAACCCCAACTGACCAATCAAGCTTATGGAAGCAATCAGTCGTCAGTAAATGCTCTTGTTATTAGGCAGGATGGAGTATGTGATTGGAGCATGTATGCTGAGGAAGTAAAGCCTCAATTTCAAAATCATGCACTTATGGCTCACATCAACGATGGACCTACTCCCATGCCTACTGAGGGTCATTCATATAGGTCCAACAGTTTATGGTTTGTGGACAGTGGATGCTCCCGACACATGACTGGAGATCGTTCCCTCCTTCATGACTTTAAGCACATTCAAAGAACTAGTGTGGCATTTGGAGGAGATTCACAAGGTGGTAGAATTACAGGTGAAGGATTTGTGACAAATGGAATACTGAGCTTTGATCGAGTGAACTACTGCAAGCAGCTGAACTTCAATCTTCTCAGCGTATCTCAGATTTGTGACAAGAAATATTCCACTCACTTCACTGACACTCATTGCTACATTCTGAGACCAGGATTTCAAATTCCTAAAGAATGGGTTGTATTGAAAACACCGAGGAAGAATAACACTTATATCATTAACCTGAATTTGCATCTCCACAAGAAGAAACATGTCTTCTATCAAAAGCATCTTTTGATGAATCACAACTTTGGCACAGACGATTGGGACATACAAATTTCAAAAACATGAACAGACTGGTTAAGGGAAATCATGTAATTGGTTTACCTCAAAAAGAATTCCACTTTATTGACCACTGTTCAGCATGTCTTAAAGGAAAACAACACAAATCGTCTCACAAGCTAAAGTTGGTGAACACCAACAATTCTCCATTGAAACTACTTCATATGGATCTTTTTGGCCCAACTCATGTTATGAGTATGGGAAAGAAACAATACTGTTTGGTGATCATAGATGACTTTTCTAGATTCACATGGGTCTTCTTCCTACTTCATAAAAATGAGGCATCTCAATTAATAAAAGATTTTATCACTAAAATTGAAAATCAAATTGATCTTAAAGTCAAAACAATTAGGAGTGATAATGGGACAGAGTTCAAAAATGAAGATATGAGTTCTTTTTGTACAACCAAAGGCATAGCTCATCAATTTAGTGCAGCTAGAACTCCTCAGCAGAATGGAGTAGCTGAACGAAGAAATAGAACACTAATTGAAGCAGCACGTACTATGCTAGCAGATGCTAAACTGCCAATCACCTTTTGAGCAGAAGCAGTTAACACATCATGCTTTGTACAAAATAGAACTTTGATCGTTAAAGAAAGCAACAAAACACCTTATGAACTCATTTTTCAAAGAAAACCATTTATTGGATTTTTTAAGTCATTTGGTTGTCCAGTCTCAATATTAAACACCCGTGACCATTTGGGAAAGTTTTCATCCAAGTCTGATGAAGGATTCTTTGTAGGTTATTCTTCTGTTTCAAAGGCTTATAGAGTGTTTAATCCCAGATTAAACATTATTGATGAATCAACAAATGTTCAATTCAAAGAACATTCTTTTCCCAAATCAACTAATTGTCCTGATTGGTTGTTTGATATTGACTCATTTACCAAATCTTTGACCAATTTCATATGTCTGATGCAGGAAACTTACATTCAGCTGCACCTTCATCATTAGTAGAACGAAAGAGTGACTTTCCAATGATTCCTCCAACTTCTACTGAGCAAATGGATGAAGAGGTTCCACTACAAGCTGATCCTGTCAGACATGTTGTTCAACAGCAAAGTGCTTCAATTGAGGATGGTCCAAGTATAATACCCTCTCCATCAGAGATGTCATCCATTGAAGCTAGAAACCAAGAAGAAGCTAGAACTCAAACTCATGTCATCCCTCCTGTTGATAATGAAAGAACTTCAAATGATGGGAGTAATCAAATCCATGCTGACATGGAAGCAGGAACTGAAACAAATTTTGATTACTTCCATAGCTCCCCTACAGTACAAGAAGATGTTGCATCACACCATGATGAACTGAATGTCTCCAATCTTGATGTAATCATTGATGGTGACTCAATTCCAACCACAAGAATACATAAAGATCATCCGGTTGACAACATCATTGGTGAACTAACTGAACGGGTGACTAGAAGCAAGTCAAGCATAGCTAACATCTGCTTGTTCTCATGCTTTCTGTGTCAAACAGTACCCAAGAACATCAAAGAGGCTCTTCAAGACAATAGTTGGATTGAAGCAATGCAGGAAGAGTTGCTGCAATTCAAGAAACAAGAAGTATGGCAGCTGGTAGATCTTCCCGAAGGACAATACCCTATCGGCACCAGATGGCTATACAGGAACAAGACTGATGATAGGGGAATCGTCATTAGAAACAAAGCAAGACTAGTAGCTCAGGATACACACAAGAAGAAGGAATCGATTATGATGAAGTATTTGCCCCTGTAGCCAGACTAGAAGCCATAAGAATCTTTCTTGCATATTCAGCATCCATGAACTTCATTGTTTATCAAATGGATGTGAAATGTGCTTTTCTGTATGGAAAGATTGCTGAAGAGGTCTACGTGAGTCAACCACCTGGATTTGAAGACCCAGATTTTCCTCACAGGGTTTACAAGCTAGACAAAGCCTTGTATGGTCTTCATCAAGCACCAAGAAAGTGGTATGAGACTCTTTCATCATTTCTTCTTGATAATGGATATGAGAGAGGAAAGATCAATCAGACTCTCTTCAGAAAAAGAAAAGGAAAGGACATGTTGCTTGTACAGATATATGTGGATGATATCATTTTCGGCTCAACAAACAAGACTCTATGTAAAGACTTTGAGAATCTCATGCATTCTAAATTTCAAATGAGTGCTATGGGGGAACTCACTTTCTTTCTTGAAGTACAAGTCCAACAGACAGCAGACGGAATCTTCATCAATCAATCAAAATATGTGGAAACAATGCTGAAGAAATTCAAGTTTGCTGACTGTCAGTCCATCAGAACTCCTGTGGATACTAAAGTGAAAATTGGACCTGATCCTGAAGGCAAATCAGTGGATCAAACTCACTATCGATCTATGATAGGTTCACTTATGTATCTAACAGCCAGTAGGCCTGACATTATGTTTGGTGTTTGTGTGTGTGCTAGATATCAAGCAGATCCCAAGGAATCTCATGTCAATGCAGTCAAGAGGATATTCAGATATCTTAAGGGCAAACCTGCTCTTGGACTATGGTATCCAAAGGAAGGAGACTTCAATCTCTTTGCATACACTGACAGTGATTATGGGGGATGTAACTTTAACAGGAAATCACATCTGGTGGTTGTCAATTTCTTGGTCCTAGACTAGTATCTTGGCAGTGCAAGAAACAAACCAATGTTTCTGTGTCAACAGCAGAAGCTGAGTATATAGCAGCATCAGCATGCTGTTCTCAAGTTCTCTGGATTCAAAACCAGATGCTTGATTATGGTTTTAACTTTCTGCACACTCCAATTTACATTGACAACACAGCAGCAGTTTTTATTACTAATAATCCAGTTTAACACTCAAAAACAAAACATATTGAAATCAGATATCACTTTTTGAGAGATTGTGCTGAAAAAGGATTAATCAAATTGATACAAGTTCACACTGACAATCAATTAGCTGATTTATTCACTAAGGCATTTGATCCAACCAGATTTGAATTCTTAGTTCAATCAATTGGTATGATTAATCTTGAGTAAAAAAAAAAACAAAAACATTCAAATATTTCAAAAATACCAAAAGAAATCAAAAGAAGAAGTATATAGTTTATCTAGGGGAAATGATATAATTACAGTCGTTATATCATTCACTGTGCTGATTTATAAAACTTAAAGACTGACATGACTTATCTGATATGTTGGTAGGCTCAACTTGGACAAGACACTACATGCAGTGATAAATTAAAGATTATATTCAACTGTGATGCTGTCATCTCATAGTATGTGTAAGTTATGACTTGTCCAAATGTGTGTGTGTGTAGTAACCAAAACACCCTAGGTAATGATGACTTATTAATCTCTTTTACTCACATCAGTTCCTCCTTTGTTTTGCTAAGCAAAGACCTGGAGAAACAAGCACATAGTGCTGATGTCAAGATCCATCAAGATTCCCAATGAGGAACACATCCATCTTGGATGAAACAAACAGAATAAAGATCATTCAAAATGAATGAATCAAAAGAATCCTAAGAGATCACCTTCCAAAGTGAAGTGAAAAGAATTCCAATATGGATCAAAAGTGATAATTGGATCAAAATTAAAAGAATCCCAATGAGGATCAAGTAATATGAGATTTCTAAATTTAAGTATCCTGGTCATGTAAGATGTTGAAAGTTCTACCATACATTGCATGCAGATGGTGAACCTTGCCATGCTTTTGAGTGTGAGGTACATGTTGAATACCCAATCAACTCAAAAAACATGATAAGATCATTTGCATCAGAATATTAACCAAGTATGAGTTTAAGAGGACAAACATACCTACAATCAATATGTTCATGACATTGTCTGTTTTACTAACAATTGCTTGCATTTGTGAAAGATAAGATTGATATGATCCCAAAGAAAGGTATAACTTTACTTCTTGTACAATAAAGAAAACAAAAATCACAAAAGATTTCCTTTCAAAATTTTCAAATCCTTCAAAGTTTCTATCCATTATGGATATTAACTTTAGGGGGAGTAATTTAAAATTTTGATCAATTTTGTACAGGTGCTTCCTTTCTTAAAAATTAGAAAAACCAAAAACAAGTTGCAAAAACAAAAATCATAAAATCTGTCTGTGTTGTTGCAGAAGTTATACCATAGTATCTCAGTTCTTGCAGACATCTTGATGTGCAAAAATCCAAGATAAGTCAACAATAGGAAACTTGATTCACCACAGATGAACAAGTCAATCCAAGCAAGAATTGATGACCCAGAACCAGTCAAAATTCATAAGATCTAGCAACTGACACATCTTGCAACTGACAAACTTCATAAAGTCAATGACATTACTTCATAAAGCATTGAAGAAAATTCATCCAAAACCAACAAAAGCAGAACCATTAAGTTTGAAACTTAATGCGGATAAGAGTATTGGTTAATGCGGGTGAAGGTAACCCAAGCATTCAACCAATGCTGGTAGTGGTTTGTGGACTGAAACACGTGCAATACTAATTGGACAACAATACTCTACCGCATTAGTCTCGAGATTTAGAACAAGTTGAAGAAATGCGGACAGAGTTTACTCATCCGCATTTGATGAAAGTTGAAGTTTTTGTTCATCCGCATTTGCTACAGTTAACAAATGCTGACAAGTTTTTGTTCATCCGCATTTGCTACAGTGAACAAATGCTGACAAGTTTTTGTTCATCCGCATTTGCTATAGTGAACAAATGCTGACAAGTTTTGTTCATCCGCATTTGCTACAGTGAACAAATGCTGACACATTTTGTTCATCCGCATTTGCTACAGTACACAAATGCTGATAAACATTTCTTCAACCGCATTTGTTACAGTAATTTTTAATCTGTGCGCATTTGTTTTAAGAACTTGTCAAAAATTGAAATCCATATTAAATTGACTATATAAACCAAAAGCGAAAGGTCATTTAATACTTTTCAAAATTGAGAGACTTCAAAGTGAGACGAGTGCCACCAAAAGTTACTGTTCATCTTCGTCATCTTCTTCATGTTCTAAACCTCTGATCAAAGTTCGAATCATCATCATTCATACTCCTTCGACTCTTTGCCACAGTATTATCGAAGGATAGGTGAATATCCGAAATTGCTCATAACCCTAAATTTCGGACATAAATGAGAAACACGAACTTTGGAAACTAGGTCAAAAAGAAAGCATGCAAAATCAAACAAATGTTCATGAACCATTGTCGATTTCATCAGAAAGACACATGCTAATCATGTAAACCTCAACAAACAGAGGATTTTCACGAGTTCAGTTTGTCGTAGGAACAGAGCATGTAAATACTAAAATGCTGAAATCAAAAGACATCATAATGGTTAAAATGAGTTGAAATTGAGAAAGAATAATCAATGTAATCAGAGATAACTCATTAAAATGAACTTGTATGACTAAATCAGACAAGATCAAATGTATATGAAACAGTATACATGAACACTCCATTTTGACCAAGAAAAGTCAAAATGTGATAAATTAGGCTGATTTATGACAAACCATTTGTTGATATGCATTATTCATCACACTAATTCATATGCCTTGAATGCAGTGTAACATGGCAAACCTCACATGGAGCAAGCTCCATAATGTCAGCGGTTATCTTGATCCTGATGTAACTGAGGCAGAAGGACTGAGGGATATGATCAGATTTCTCCTTACTACAAGAGTGTCTTATGCCATGACAGTAAGACCAATCATTTATGAGACCTTTATTAGGTCATTTTGGAGAACAGCTGAAGTGATTGAAGTTGATGGTGTGAGAACACTAACTGGAAGAATCACTGATGAGCATTCCTTAGCTATCACTGAGCAAACTGTGAGACAGTGTCTACAGTTTGGAGATGATGCTGATGCCCCTATAGAACTGGAAGATGATGAGATCATGTCCTTCTTTGCCAATGTTGGATATGAAGGTGGTTATGAAGGAAAGCAAATTGTGAAAGGTCTGGTAGATTTGCAATGGAGATTTTTGATACACATGTATCAACACTGCTTATCTAAGAGGAAGACTGGATGGAATGATATTCCAGTGACAACCTCCTCTGCCATCTGTGCTTTATGCACTAACCGTCCTTTCAACATGTCTGCTTATGTATTCAATGGAATGGTCTCTAACATACAGGAGGGTAGGAGGCATATGTTTTTGATGTACCCCAGATTCATACAGTGCCTTATAAATGAAGCATTTCCTGATCTTGCACCCATAGGACCAGTGATGGACATCCCTCACTTTAATGCCAAGTCCTATAGGTACATCACAAAACGAGATCCGAGGAACTTTTATAGTGGTACTTTCTTCCCTCTGTTGCCTTGGATGCAGCAACAGATCGATCAGGGAGGAGTACAAGAAATTGAAGCTCCTCATGATGAGCATGTTAATGAAGAAGAACAATCAGCAATTGCAGAGGATAGACAAAGGTCAGTGTCACCACATGTTGATGTTGGTGGTGATCTTCACACTGAACCTTCTGTGCACGAAACCACTGTTGTATTACCATCCATTCATTCACCGGTACCATCACCCCAAAGATCACCAATTTCATCTCACAAAACTCAACCCATCACCACACCCCATATCTCTCCTATACACTCACCACTTCATCACTCTATCCCATCTCCCATTCACCATACACCTGTTCCATCACCAACTTTAGTTGATCCTTAAGAGTTTGGTGATTCTGCCAGCTCATCTGAGAAATCCAAATCATCATCTGATGAGGAGGATCATCCCACCAAAATGCTTGTAAGGCAAATTGCATCTGAGGCTGCTCATTTAGAAAGTTATGCTGAGTCTGGAGCAAACAAGCCTGATGAGAAAGATGAGATGATTTCCAATTTGCTTCAGAAGATTGCAAGGATTGAGAAGATGCAAAGAAACAGATCAGCTCTTCTGCAAGACAGGTTGTTGGAATTGAATGAGAAAGAAAAAGAACTAAAAGAGTTGAAAGAAAAACATAAGAGTGAGAAGAATGAGAAAGACAAAGAGATTGAGATGTTGAATGCTGCTCTTTAACACTCAAGAGAAGAAATAAGTGGACATGTGGAAACCTTGAACCTGCAAACAATAGTAATGGAAGAACAAGAAGAAGTTATTGAAGAACAATCTTCCGTCATCCATGAACTTGATAGACAAGTAGAAGCTCTTAAAAATAGAGTTTCTGAACTTGAAATGCTTGTTAAATTGAAGCAGGAGGAAGAGAAAGACAATGATGATGAAGGTGATGAAATGAAAGAAAAGAGGAAAAGTAAGGATGTCAAAGAATCATCTGAAGACAGTGGAGATGATTCCCCTCCAGCCAAAAAGACGAAATTCACTATGGCTGAAAAAGAGGGAGAACCAAGTGGATCAAAGCACACATCATCTAGCATGGAGATGATAGTGTGCACAAGTCCTTCTGATGAAGTTCACACTGAAGAAAAAGAGTTCAGTGACATGATGAAAGACTTAGATATATTCTCTACTGAAGAATATATCATTGATGATGAATTCTGGGACTTCATTGTGAATCAACGTGCAGATGCTGAACCGTTTGTTGTCATACCTCAATCTCCAATGCCTATTATAAGGAGTTGAGCATGCAAATAGTTCCTGATCTCTCACTCTCTGAGGAACAAAAGGAAATGATCAGAGAGATGTGTGAACAGCAAAATCTAGAAGAAGAACAAGTTGATGTATCTGTACACATTCCTAAAAAGAACATACTGAAGAAGCCCCACATGAGGATGAAATACCTGAACCCTCTTCTGGCCCAAGCGTGTAAACATATGCCAGAAGAAGGAGCTTTCTTGAGGAAAAGGCCAAAGGAAAGAGACCTATAGTGGAAGAAGAACCTGCCAAAAAGAAACAGAAAGATGATCCAAGGAGTCTAGCAGCTATTGCTAGATTCTTGGAAGAACATGAACAAGCAGAAGCTCTGCTGAAAAAGAAGGGTGATGTAATTGATCTAGAAGAAGGTGAAATTCAGGTGGATTCATGGTTGATAAGCCAGTGATCAGTAAAATCCCTATGAATGAAGAATCTTATGTTGCTGAAAAGAATGAATCGGCCAAGTCTGATGAGTTGATGAAAAAGGCCGTATTTTTGATTGATCATGGGTATGACCCAGATGAAGTATTTGGGATGACCTATGAAGGGATGCTAGCAGAAGAAGAAAAACCAAACAAGCTACTAGATCCAACATTCGAAACTGAGTATGAAAAAGCTCAATCCCCCAAATCTTCAGAGGTCAAGACTTCTAAAGCAACATCTACTACTCCTCCTCAACCTATGTTCCCCGATCCTTACAGTATGACAGATAAGGAGATGAAGGATTATCTGTCAGCTCAAGGATTTACTAAAAGAAAACTGGGGAACATGAAAACTAATTCCCTAAGGGCTGCTGTCCTTAGGATGATCCTTGAAAAGAAAGACAGGTTGAAGAAAATGGAGGAAGAGATTACAAGCACCCAACCACGATCAAGAGTTTCAGCTCAACAAATGAGCCTCACTCAGGGAGATCATGACTCCCTGGCACCCATTCTACATAGATATCCTGAGTGGTTTGTTGAGCCTTCACAACTTGAACTAGATGAAGGCCTCACAACTGCTGAAATGATAAAGGGTGTGTCTACTCCGGGAGGAAAGACAGATCAGAAGATTATAGCCTGGAAGTATGACAGTGACTGGAACATGTTCATGGTGAAGAGAATATCTGGATTGGTCCAATTCTTCTCAGAGTACTCTGCTCTGGTGAACTCTCTAATGATCCATGATCTCAAGGAACTAGCCAACTTAAGATTGATAAATCATGGGGCTATGTTCAAGGGATATGAGTTTGAGGACATTCTAAGGATGTTCAAGAGAACTGACAATTTCAAGTCTTTGAAATCTATCTGCATGAGAAAGGATAGATCTTCTGTCAATCCCCTAGAGAAAAAGAAAAGGAAACCAGCTGAAGAAGTAGTATTCCCTGAACTTAGGGTAAAGCCCACTGAATCCTTGAAAAGAAAGATGGTTGCTGGTACTCACACCTCTGTGCCAATCTCAAATGTTTACTATGACGAAAAGACTTATGAGTTGGTGATTGAAAGGAGGTGGGGAGGAAAAGAAGGAGCTGAGATTCGATTGTTTAGTGGATATGAAGTGAGATTGCTTGATGAATCTTATATCCACTACATATATACCAGGCACTTCAGGGAGATTAGAAACAAGCTTGGTGAAGCTGACATGTACTTCTTTCTCAAGTGCATCAAGCTCCTGAAGATGGCCTATGATAGGATCATTAAGAAGAAGGAACAAAGGAGGAAGAAGAAGACTCCTTTGCAATTTGGCAACATTGTGAAGTTAGAGGTGGATGCTGATGGCTCTCTACTGATTCACAGGGATGGGCTATCAACTGTGTCATTTTAGGAACCTGTGTCACTGAAGAAACTTCCTATTGAAGCTATACACACCATGAGCCAAATGAAGATTCATGTTCTGAACAGAGAGAAGCTGAATGATGCTAAGCAGTTCTCCAACATGATCAAGGCTATTCTGGACCCATCATACACAGACCCAACTTCAGCATCATCTCTCCTACTGCACAAGACCCAGCAGAATCTTCACAACCTGATCCACCCTCAAACCCTTGAAGTACTTAGGCTGTATAATCCTTAGGGGAGTATTGTTGGACCCTGAAAGGATATACATGCCAATTCAAGTGGTGGATGGTTGTTCTGCTGGAAGTCTCCCCAAGTCCAAGAAGAAATGCGGATACAGAAGTCTGCATAAGAAGAAAAGAAGTGTCAGCTATCCGCATTTGTCAATGCGGAAGACCAAGAACAAATGCGGACAAAGCATTTGTTCTTCCACATGAACTAATGCGGACAGTTGATAAGATGCGGACAAGCCATTTTTCATCCGCATTAACCTATGCGGGTGATCAGCAACAAATGCGGTCGTGTTTGTTCATCCTCATTAACCAATGCTGATGACCAAACACCAATGCTGCTGATGAAGTACTCATCCGTATTAGTCAATGCGGATGAACAACAGACAAATGCTGATGAAGACTTAGACTAAGGGTAGTTTAGTCTTTTTGTACAAGCTGTTAGTCAGCCAATAAATAGATTAGAAACCTCGTATGTGAGGTGACTTTTTGCATCTTTTGAGACTTCTGAAACATTTATGTTTCACGAAGAATAGACAATCAGAATATGCAGATTAGCTGTCTTGTTACTGTAGAATGCTAAAAACCCTAGCATTTACTTTGTAACAGTTCATCTAATTAATACAAGTATGCATTTATGAGTATATCAAGTGTTCTATGTTCATTGATTGCTTGATTTCGCCACTCAATCATTGACTCAATCATCATATTCGATCCTTGTTGATTCACATCAACTGAGAATATCATTCTCAAACCCAGTCAGATTGCTTGTTCTTGTGGACATTTCATAAATCCTAGTTCCTTTAAGGTCTTGTCTAGTTTCACATTCCATGCTCTAGGTGCTTGTCGTAGTCCATATAGTGCCTTTGTAAGTTTATAAACTTTATTTTCTTTTCCTTTCTTTATAAAACCTTCAGGCTGAGATACGTACACTTCTTCTTTTAATTCTCTATTAAGAAAAGCAGATTTCACATCCAGATGATGTACTTCCTATTTTTCTCTTGCTGCAAGTGCTAAAATCAATCTTATAGTTTCCATTCCTGCAACCGGCGCAAATACTTCGTCAAAATCAATACCATGTTGTTGAATGTAGGCTTTTGCTACCAGTCTTGCTTTATATTTAGAGATCTTTCCCTTCTCATCTCTTTTAATCTTAAATATCCATTTCAATCCGATGGGTTTTTGTCCTAAAGGTAATTCTGTCAAAGTCCATGTTTTATTCTTTTCTATTGAGTTGATTTCATCCTTCATAGCCTTCTCCCAATTTGAGTCTCTTAAAGCTTCTTTGATATTGTTGGGTTCATCATCATAGGTCAAAAGTAGGTCTTCTTGTCTATAAGTAGGCTTGATTTCCACAGTGCGATCATAAATATCTTCTAGAGGTCTAAAACCTTTAATGGGTTCATGATCAATATCCAATGATGTAGTTTCAGTATCATTTTCAAATTGTGATGATTCCTTTTGTAATGTATCGGGATGATCTTGTTCCATGTGACTAAATTCACTTGCTTGATTGGGTTGTTCATGTTGATTAACTGAGATAAGTGGTTGTGGTTGATCAAGTGAGTCTTCCACAATAAAACTTGCCCACGCAAGACTGTTGTTGTTCATTTCAGATAGATAGTTATCCCAATCCGATGGTAAATTTTCTTCAAATTTCACGTCTCTACTTACGTATATTTGATCCTTTACAGGATCATATAATCAATGTGCTTTTGATCCCGATTCAGTTCCCAAATATACAGTCTTCAATGTTCGATCATCTAGCTTTTGTAACTGTATTCATGGTACCTTCATATATGCAGTACATCCAAACACTCTTATGTGTTTAACACTTGGTGGTTTTCCTTTTAACGCTTCATATGGAGTTTTATCCTTTAATGCTTTTGTGGGCACACGATTAAGTATATAAACTGCATGGCGAGTTCCTTCTGCCCAAAAATCTTGTGGTAACTTCATTGCTTTAAGCATGCTTGTAGTTGTACCTAATATTGATCTATTTCTTCTTTCAACAACTCCATTTTGTTGTGGAGAGTAAGGTGCTGTGAGTTGACGTTGAATTCCTTTCTCTTCACAGAATTTTGTTAAAGAACTTGATGTGAATTCTCCTCCACGATCCGTTCTTAATTGCCTTAATTTTTCCCCAGTTTCAGATTCGACTTCCCTTTTAAATCTTTTGAACATTTCATATGCTTGATCTTTTGTTTTCATCATATATATCCACATGTAACGTGAGTAATCATCAACCAACAGAAAGAAATAACGATTACCAGTTTTTGTGGTTGGTGAAATTGGTCCACACAAATCGGCATGAACTAGTTCTAATGTTCTAGTTGCTCTGTATGTTGCTTGTGATGGAAATGCTTCTCTACTTTGTTTTCCCGCAAGGCATGCATCACATATTTGTGGCGGGTGTGATATTTTGGGAATACCACGTGCCAATTCTCTTATAGTTAGGAATTTTAAAGAGTTGAAGTTTAAGTGGCCTAACCGAGCATGCCATACCCATGCCGTATCTTTGATTTGAGATAGGAGACATTCTGGCGAGCCAACAAATAATTCTATCTTGTACAAGCTATTACTTGTTCTTGGTACCTTTAATAACAATTTTCCACTTGCATCTCTCATCCACAAATGTTCATTTTTCATCAAAATAGTGCTTCCAGTTTCAGTCATTTGTCCAAGACTAATTATATTGCTCCTTAAATTTGGAATGTAATAAACTTCTGTTATCGTCCTTTGTTCTCCATTTTTCATTGAAGTAGTATAGAGCCTTTTCCTTTAATTTCTATACTCGATTCATCACCAAATTTAACCTTTCCAGTGATGTCTTCATTAAGATCCATAAAGTATGAGCGTTTTCCTGTCATGTGGTTACTTGCACCATTGTCTAGAAACCATGTTCCTTCAGATCCTTTTTCAGATAAGTAAAGTTTTGGTATTACCTTTTCTTCATTTATATTGACGATTTCCTTTTCTTTACATGTTGCCATAAGTAAGGTTGGTTCTTCAGGTTCTTGAATAAGATGCGATTCTTCAACCTTTTGTTTATGCTTATAGCATTCTGTGGCATAGTGACCATATTGATTACATTTGAAGCACTTTACATTAGTTTTGGATTTCCAGTTCTTCTTCTGATCTTTGTTGTTCCTTCGATACTTGTCATAATGATTTTGATTTCCTTTTGATTCATTAGAGGTATGTCCTTCTCCTCTTGACTGTGAGTTATGTCTTGATTGAAAATTTTGTCTATCACGACCTCTTCCACCACCTTGGTGAGGCCTTCCTTTGTAGTTATTTTGTCTAAAATTATTTCCTCTTCCATACCTTCCTTCATGACGAGTAAATAATAATTTGCTTGAATTATCATTTTGTTTATCTTCTTTTGGACGAATTCGTTCTTCATATAACTTTAATCTTCCAATAGTCTCGTCGAATGATATAGTGTCCAAGTCCGAATATTGTTCTATTGATGCAATAATTTGTAGAAATCGTTCGGGCAAGGAATTTAAAAATTTTCGTACCAAATTTGTATCATCAAACGTTGATCCAAGATTAGTAGCCTTTGATGATATACTATTTAATCTTCCCGCAAATTCATCAATTGATTCGTTATCTTTCATTTTCATCATTTAAAATTCAGAGCGTAGATTTTGTAATCTTGCCTTTTGTACTCGATCTACACCCACGTATCGTGTTTTTAGTGCGTCCCAAATTTCTTTTGACGTTTGAATTTGGAGACTTGTAAGATGATATTTTCAGGTAATGATTGAAACAAATATGCCATAGCGGTTTTATCCTTCTTTGTGTCAGATTGTGATTCAGGGGCGGGTTCGGTTTGTTCCCATAACCCGTTTGCTTCGAGAATCGTCTTAATACGAATTGACCAAATTGTATAATTTGTAGAATTTAATACTGGACAATTAAAGTGTGACATAGATCCTCCTTCTTTATAAACGACCATTTTTCCATCCGCACCAGGTTTATCTTTGTTTTCTTCCGTCATTTTAATGATCTTATTTTGAAATCTTACTTAAAATTAAACAAATGATGATTATTTTCCAAGATTTGATTGGTATTTAAACCTTTGTTCCAAAAAATGAAACTATTGTAAACTTTTGTACTTGAGTGTAATTTTTAAGAAAATCCTTTGACTTTTCTTGTCAAGAAAACGTGTACCAAACTTGCAGAACCCAAAATGGGTTTTGTTTCTTCCAATTCCGGTGAGTCTTACAAAAAAATTCGGTGATGTTCGCTGGTGTACGATACGAGACCACGCAAGTATTCAGTGTTCGATTTCTTCACCGGTGGTTTCAGAATGGGTTTCGATGGCAACGATGGAGGGTTCCAACCGCAACAGTCTTGGAGATCTGCGAATGGTTCGATGTTTTATCCAAGAAAATCGATTCGAGATGATGATGCCGCCCTCGTCCTTTAGGGTATCGGCTTTTGTGTTACTGTCTTGGATTCTTGATTTCCGTCAGTCTCTTCGCGGAAATAACCGGTAATAATCCTTTGTTCGGACTTGGGTGTGATTTTAAATACGGTTTTGTTTTTCCCTTTCGATAACTGATTCGGATCTGTTGTCTCTGTTTGTTCATTTGATTCCACTGTCCTTCAGGAATTTCGTGCCTGATTCGTATGATATTTGTCGTCTGTGATTTGAATGCCTTTCGATTCGATCGGTCCTTCGTCGTAATCGATTATAAGTTCCTATGTTTCGAATAGTATGATGTTTGTAATCTGTAGGTTGAATTTCTTTCGATTCGATCGGTCCTTCGTCGAAATCGAGTATAGGATTTAAGTGTCAATCCACGGTCCTTTGGGATTGATTGTAGTGTTCTTGATATAGGCTCTGATACCAATTGTAGGGGATTTGAACGTATGATTTAATGATAGATTAGATCGTAAGCCAAGAACAGAGAGAATGATAATATGATTATAAAAGTGTGTTGTACAAATGACAAAGATGTAGAGTATTTATACACATAACTTAACGGTAACTACTAACGGTGTTAACATAACTACCATAACTAACTAACGGTGTTAGTTAATATAGTTGGGTCTAGGGTCTATTTAGAGATCATTGGGTTAGTTAAATTTAATCCAATATTATGAACCAGATGTTGTAAAAAATAAAAGAAAAAATATAAATAATTTATACGTAACTAATTTCAAACAAAATATAACATACTACATGCTTTGGATAATAATAAAATTAAGTAGAAAATAAGGTTTTGCAAGAGTAAATGAAAATATTTAAAATCATGCATGTCTGAACTACTAGTTAGGTCAAGGTCAAGTATTCACCAGTCCAACCACCGAGCGGTTCAAATAGAAACGTTCCACGTAGGCATAACCAAATTGGTTTCTAGTCGAGAACGTAATCGTTCCAATCTAGTTTTAAAAACATTTGATGTTTTACGACTTTTGTATATATGAATCAAGACTGTCTTGTTGTTCAACCTGTAAAAAAACAAAATATAACCACTAACCATAACCATAACCAAAACCACTATGGTTAAAACTTAAAAACAAACAAATTGTCAGTGATTAATTGTTATATAATAATAAAAGAAACATATTATTAGAATCCAGAAAACTATCAAAATCGTAAGGGGTTTCGAATTACAAAACGGATTCCTTTGCCACAAATCGGATATGTTGTGCACCGTGAACGAAATGTTGTTATATATATATAACCCGTTTTTATTATCCAGAAAATCGGATTACACTAGGTGAGACGTATTTGTGTTTATTTGTTTACGAATTATTATTTTCAGATAAAAACGGTTTTATAATAACTATTTTGTAATAATATGGAATCGAATACCGGAGTCACTTACGGTTTCTACTTTAGTGTCCGGTTCAAGTAAGTTATAGGCGAGGCTTGTGATATTCTTGTCTACTCTTTGGTTTATTTGAAAATCTTGTAATGGTTGTGTTTTCAATGCAAAGCCTTATTCGGTGTCAAGCACGGTCGAGGTCAAATAAAATATAACACTTTCTCGTGATTAAAGTTTAGATCTAAACTAGTAGATTTAGTTTGACACAAGTGGCGTAATTTTTCTTCTTTAATTTTCCAATATAGCTTGGTGTAATTCTTTTGGTCCGAGCGTCTTCCTAGTGGCCATTCTTTTGATGAAATTGCTTTTCAGAAAAAAAAAAAAAAAAAAAAAAAAACTCCTTTTAGGTAGGGCATGTGTTGTAGTTCATTTGGTATGGGGGTTTTACTCTCACACTATTTTTTCTCTTCAGAGCAAGAGACCCTCGGCTATAGTGTATTGTTTCCGCGCCACATATCGGTATGTAGTGTATAGATGGAGAAATCGCACATGCGTATGTACGCATATGTGTACACACGTGCACGCTCACACGTGCATGTAATGTGCACGTACACACGTACATGATGTTGACGCAGATCGCTTAGCCCTGTTCATATTTGGCGCCAGTGCTCTCGATCAGTGACCAATCATGCACTCTTTTAACGGTGGCTGCTACCGTGTAAACACCTAACCAGTCACCACATTCGGATTCAAGCTTGGAGTATCAAGAATTACTAGTCAAATTATGACTTTAGTTTAATTCTCTAACTCGTACGGTGATTAATGCACCAGACTTTGGCACCGCATGTGGATATTTTATAATTCAGATCTCCATAGTTCACCTGGGGCAATCTTGAGCCGGGAGAGGACTTCGAAAAACACAGTCAACTAAAATCATAGGCTGGTATTTTAAGGCGATTTTTGGACGAAGGATGGTGATGGAATCATATCTTACTCAACACTCATCCGATATTTATAGGGTTAAAACAGTTCATTAAGTATTACAATACTAACCTTTCATGAGAAATACAAAAAAGTATGAGGCTAACTAACTTTTTATCAGTGGTAATTTTTTTTATTTTGTGCTAATTAAGTATACTTATTTAGATAATGTTTATAAACGAACTATCAAACTAATTTTTATATACTATTTATCAACTTGGTTATAATCATGGGTTGTACCATATGCTTGGTATATTGTATTTGTTGGTTTCAGCCCCAAGATCATACTCAACTCTTTTCTATTACTTACTTACTTCAATACATACATATAAATAGACTAAAACAAAACATGCAAACATAGGTTAGTGACTTAGTGCTCCTATAAAATAGACCCACTGCTCAACTACTAAGATTCTTTCAAACTAAAATTATTGCATAAATTAAATAAAACACATGACTTAATACTAAACCCGTGACTTGTAACTTGCCCCGACTTGACCCAATAAAGATTAACCCAACATTCACCCCCTTAATCTTGACCTTGACCCGTGCATTCATCAAAGTAGAGCCGGTTCCTCTAATTCAATCAAGTTGGCTTCTTTCTCTTTCTCCTTCCATTTTGTACACTCATATGCAAAGTGTCCAAATGCTCCACACTCATAGCATCGAAACCCTCTTTTATCTCCTCGACCCAAGCCCCTTCCACGTCCTCTTTCCCCTCTACAAAATCCTCTTCCGCGACCTCTTCCCCATCCATATTGCTTGTCATCATGCTCATAATTGGTCAACAAAAGTTGCCCTCAATCTTCTTCTTTTTCATCATGACTTTTTAACCTTTCGTCATATGCTTTGAGTCTTCCCACCGCTTCTTCAAAAGGCATTTTTTCAATCTCCAAGTATTGTTCGATGGAAGCAATGAGTGGCAAGTATTTCTTCGGGGCTGAATTAAGAAGCTTTCTCATAACGATCTCCTCTTCAAGGTTTGAACCAAGACTTTTAAACTTTGCCACGATACCGCCTATCTTTCCCGAAAAATCGTTAATCGTCTCGTTCTCCTTCATCTTTAGCATTTCCAACTCGCTCCAAAGAGATTTGCAATCTTGCCTTTTGGACTCCATCCGCTCCTAAATATCGAACTCGAATTGATTCCCAAACATCTTTCGCATCCTTATGTTTAGCAACCTGCAAAAGAATATCTTCCGGTAATGTTAAAAAAATAATAGCTTTTGTAGTATGATTTTTCTCTTCCTCTACTGTTGCTCCGGTGACCGGATCTATCGCCTCCCAAAGACCATATGCCTTAAGTATTGTCTTGACTAGGATCGACCATGACGTGTAGTTTGTTTCGGTCAACTTGGGACATTGAAGAGATACGTTTCCTTGCTCATGAACCGTTACGACTCATGCGTTTACTGCCATTTCTTGCTAAATACTTGCTATCTTGCTTTTCGAACCGTTACCTTGTTATGTCTTGCTTCAACTTGCTAATAATCGATCGGTTTTCACCTATCGATACTCTTGCTGCGTGCTTTTTTTTTCTTCGCGGTTTGATTACATGGAATCGCCGCTTCACATGCTTACGATCACCTCCCATTATGAGCCTAGGGCTCTGATACCAAATGTTGGTTTCAGGCTCAAGATCATACTCAACTCTTTTCTATTACTTTCTTACTTCAATACATACGTATAAATAGACTAAAACAAAACATGTAAACATGAGTTAGTGATTTAGTGCTCATAAATAAACGCACTACTCAACTACTAAGACTCTTTCAAACTAAAATTGCTGCATAAATTAAATAAAACACATGACTTAATACTAGACCCGTGACTTGTAACTTGCCCCGACTTGACCCAATCAAGATTAACCCAACAGTACTCGCCTTTTGTCTTTTTTATAAATACAACCCAATACTTTTACATCATTTATAGTTTAGCCTCATCATTTATAGTTTAGCCTCAATATTTTTTGACTTTCAACCTTGGTCCCCCGTAGTTTTCAAATTTTAAATTTTTTTATTTTACGTTTCGCTCTCTATTTTGCGAGTTAACACGCCGCAGTGTGCTTGTCTGGTTTAACATTTTTACGCTTATTTTTTCCCTTTTTAAGGTCCAATCGCAAGGCGTTGGTCTTTAGTTATTGCTTTACATGTTTTACGTTTCGCCCGTGTGGTTCAACATTTTTATGTCTACTTTTCCTTCGATTTTATTTTTTCGTTTTTTTCATTTTTTTTAATACGAGTTTTTTCGGTGTTTGTGATCACTGGCGGGGTGTGTTATTGGTGGTACTTAACATGGTTTTACGCTCTCTGCTGCAACGCGGGGGGCTTAGTATTAGTTTGTACATATTTTATAACTTAATATATGATATTTTAGTGTATTAAAGTGGGTTCAGGTTATTTTAATCCGCTTAATCTAAAAGTTAAATATTGTCAGTGTAATAAAGTAAGTTCATGTCATTTTGAATGATTTAAACAAATTGTTTGATATGTTAAATGTATTAAAGTGGATTCAAGTTATTTTGATTAATTTAAACTAAAAGTTTGGTATAGCAAGTGTATTAAAGTGGATTCAAGTCATTTTGACTCATTTAAACCAAAGGTTTAACATGTTAAGTGTATTATAGTGTGTTCAGGTCATTTTGACTTATTTAATCTAAAGAAAGCATAACTAATCGTAAATGCCTTCATGCACACAAAGACAGAGTGTGACTCTACCTATTTATCATTAACTGGTTGTTGGTACGTCTAACATGTTCAGATATGTCTAGAATGTAATAAACCGACATTTATCACAGCAATACTACAAATAAAGAATTTTAACTTACCATTAGCATTTACTTTGCTTTTAATAGCTGTGGCATGCTGAGAAATCTTAGCATACTTAAAGTCTCACTCTTACAGCTATACCATTAAATTTATATATATATATATACTAGTAAGGAACCTGCGCGATGCGGCGGCTGCATCGACGTTATTTTACAATGCGATATTCGTTTTCTGAATACTTGTGCGGTTTTCAAAGTACAGATAAATAGAAACACACAATCTTGATTTATGTATCTGATATCTTCACTTCAGTAAGCTTGCTCCCCTTAAATCATCAACTCATGCCCCACAAGCTTATGAACCTGGTTTATGCAAAATTACACAAAATGTTAGTAAAGATTTCACCTTTTTATAAAAATTAATTAATTTAATTTGCAATATGAGGTCCCCAAAAACTAACTTATATTACTGCACTTAAAAAACCGATAGCGATTATGTGGACTTGATAATTGAGGGTCTTCTACACAGGTATGTACATTGACCAATTTCACCCTATTTATATGAAAGGGGAAAATTTTGGATGCATATTATTAATAACATATCAAACCTGGACAATGGGCCAAATGGTCTAAGAGTCGCTTAAAGTATATACCCAAATAATCAGAAAATGAGATATCAAATTAGAAGTTATTGAAAGATGAAGAAATTAAAACACAACCCTTTTATGGTTCAATTTTTGACCTTAAAACATCTTCGGTTAGCAGCTAACAAGGATAAAAAAATAGCGTGAGGTATTTTTGAAGTCTGATTTTAGGCATAAAAACACATCGATAAGCCATTGTTATGCAGGCAAAAAAAAACGGATCATGTTAGAGGCTATTTTGCAGCCCAATTCTAGACTTTAAAACAGATGTATCGATGGCTAAATTAAAGAAAAAAAGGTTAGTTCTATAACCAATTTGCAGCCAAATTTTTGAACCAAATGCAAATAGGTTCAATCCATTATTATCGTTCTGCAATCCATTATTATCGTTGTGCAATCTTTGATTGTAATTATTAATGTTTCTTAAAGAAACAAAAAAAATCCATAATGATATATTATAAAGCTTCTAATCTAATGTAAGTTGCATATTCAATATCACCTTGAAGGAATGCAGTAATATAAAGTTATGAACTATATAAACAAATATTCATGAAAATAAGGTTGTAATTCAGTATCAACAATACCTTCTCAGTTCCAAATATGCGATCCCCACTGGAGGCGATGTTTTTCTTTGGTGTGAAGTCAAACACCTCATGAAGAAATGCATTTTCTTGATTAGATAGAATCATTCATTGATATCAATAAGAGGAAGACAAAAATGCCATAAACATTTCCCTGATTGCCATCACAATTAGTTTCATTTTTTGTATAATGTGAGCTTCGTCATGAAACAAATGAGACATTAGTTGGCACCAAGAAATGTTTGATTGGTGTTTACTTTAACAAATAACAGAACTACAAACTAAAAAGATCAAAACCTGCATCGGAGAAAACGCTTTAAAAAGTTAAGCTGTCAATATAAACTGAATTTCAGAACACGAGAGACATAGGTCATGAAAGTCATATATAGAAAACATAAATTGGCCGGTCTGGCTTGTATTTCATCACAAACAGGTCAAATTAAAAAAATTTAGTTAAAAAGGATTAAAGGTGTATGTGGGTCAGGCCGGCATATTTTGATAAAACTGATTGCTGTTGTAACACTGTTGTTTTGGACAAAAAGGTGTATGTGGGTCAGCCCGGCATATTTTGACCTGACCCAGCCTGTAAATATCGCCCGCCACCTCTGGTAAAATGCCTAACAATAAACAACATTACACAAACCTGTACCAACTGGCACCATGTTGTGGTGGTAAGTGACTCTCCACCAATCTTCACAGAGGTTTCTGGACTATAACTATCCTATTTATTACAAAAATGTAATAATAATAATAATAATAATAATAATAAACCAGTAATAAAACCATTCTACCTTTTTTCAAATATTAATGCTACAGGATACTGAATACCTCAAGAAATTCTAGAATGTCCCGGAATGTGTTCCGCTAGTTGTTAAGATCCTTTTTTGCAGAACCCTTCCCACCTGCTTCAACAGAAAGATTCCTAACTTGATTCAAGATTTTAGCTTTAAGACCTTGTATATGAGCAACATCTTGGACAAAGAATTTTTCGAGATTTCCAATCTAAAAAATAAGTGCAAGTGCTTCACCAGCAACAATACGAATAAATCTGTCATCTTTCTCTAAGAGAGAATAAAAATAAGAAATTGCCCTGTGTAAATATATAAATGTTAGCTCATAATTTTCTAATCCAATTGAAATCATTACCTCTATTTGTGCAGGCAAAACTATTTGTGATGCTTGTAGAAAAGAAAAGTAGAAGGCAACAGATGCCCTTCTGACTGTAGAACATCTGTGATCATTGTGATAGTATTTTGAGGGCATCATTTTGTAATTTATTTTGAGGGCACTATTTTAAAAAATGAACATGTATAAACTCATCATACAATATGTGACCGAAGCTTGATTTTTTTGGGTACAATTCAAACAACTTCAAACTCCCCAAACAAGACAATATGATAGAAAACCATCACCCATTGATGATGTAGATTACAAATTGCAGAATGATGTAATTAGGCTGGATGATTACCTCTTTCTAGATGAACCTTAACACTTTTATCTGCTGGGCAACAGGCAACCTTACCACCAAGTAGTTTCATGACTGGCTTGAGCACCTCTTGTAAATTGATTTGAATAGCTTACTATGTGAAACCATATGCAACTAAAAACACATTGCTGTACATGTATGAATATCTTTAACTAATATATATGTTTGTAACATAAATTAAATATCTTCATTAAAGATTCACCAGCCTAGTAGATATGTTATGAATTAATTGTTATCTCAACAATAGGTAAAGAAAATACAGATAAAAGTCTATTTATGCACTTTAAACAAAACTGAAATATCAGTTGCATTGTGAACAAGATTTCATAATGAATCTGCAACTTACTAATCTGTTGTTTGCAATGACAGGAAAGATAATACATAAAAAGTGCATGTTTGATTAGAATTAGTTCCAAGTTACAAACTTTGGCCGTAACATAAACTGATTAAAAAATATACATGTACCATGCATTTACCTAATTTGGTGCACTCTCTAAGTAACAAAATTTAAGCTACACTTTTCTACAAACAGTTGGTGTGCATAGTAAGCAGGACCATGGCAATGGAATCCATCAGAGTAAAACCTAAACAAAACTCTTCCAAACCCATAAAAGACTAACAAAAAGATTCAAAATTTGGCATGAAAACCATTGAGCACAAATAAAAGATGATTAAAGAATAAGAAGCAGATTGAGACATCACAATTGGGAAATAGATAGAGAGGAAAACGATTTGAGTTAGGTTTGACTAAAAGCAACGAACTGTTCTTGAACCTACATTCCTTAAATTTGACTAAAAGCAACGATTTGAGTTAGGTTTGGTACCTCGGTCATAGATCACGATGGAGTTTGAAACACGATCGTCGCGTGGCTTTCAAGTGAAAGATTCGATGATTCATAAGAGTGAAGAGAACAGAGAATCGAAGACCTAGACGTGAGCGTGAGTTTTGTGTCTGGATGTTGAAACTGGATTTGAAATCGGAGACCTAGAAGAGAGCAGAGTTTCGATGTTTTGAAACTGGATTTGAAAGCAAACTGGATTTGAAAGCAAACTGGATTTGAAAGCAGCTTGTTTTGAGGGGGAAAGTTTTGTGTGATGTTTTCAAGCTTTAAGGGTTGTAATGTTTGCTAAAAGAGTTGTACAACTCTTAATTTTAAGAGATTTTGGTCAAATAACCATTTTGTCCTTCTTATTTGCTTATATATATAGTATAGATATATATAAATCACAAGTATGTTTTAAAAGTTAAAAAGGTATAATGAAATAAAAAGGAAAATTTAGCGGATAGATGACACATACCTTGGCAAGCTTCGCATTACCTCCAAGAGATTTTTGTACTAAGAAAGTCAACTTTTAGTCTCGATAAGGAATATGTCTCTATTTTCCACTTTAAGATTCATTGGCTTAAATGTTAATCAAATTCCTGTAAACGAAACACTTAATTGAATTTAGTTACAAATATAGAATAAATGAAATACTTGTCAGATACCATACCCAAGTTGTGATCTGCCTCTTTTATTCGTTCCCCGGCTACTCCGCTCAATTTTTGTCTTTCTAGTCCGGCAAGGTCAGCCAGATTAATTCTGTTTGTTTTGAAGTAACTCAAGCCATCATACTCTATAAAGTTCAATTTTTCGTTTTATTAGAAATTAGAACACAAGATAGTAAGTACAAAGCGTCAACAATATGTTTCATGTATACCATAAAGGTTAACTCTCTTTAACAATATATGGTTTTATTATTGTATTACCTTGCATCTTGGTTTAACAACACAAGTGAAAACACTATGTGAAAGTGAACTCTTTACCTTGTAGCTCTGATTCACCGGTACAATAAGAAACTAACACTAAATAGATCTTGAAACAAATTCAACCATATCCTTTAAAACACCGCCAAAGTATCTCGGTGATGTTTTAGTAATACCACACAGTGATGAGCCACCAACTATAGCAAGTTCCTTCACTCTCTTGACTTTTCTAATTGCTTTCATGTTCTTCAGATTACACGTCTGCAAATTTTGTTTTTTTAGTTTGGATTTGACACATCACATATAAATAACCAAAAGTCTTAAGGTAAAGGTGTAACATAGTAATAGTAATAATAAATCGTGTTGAAACTTAGAATAACCAAAATAGTGCCAGACAAAGTAATCAGCTTACCAAAGTGGTGTTTTAGTTGTGCCAATAAAACTCTAGAAAACAATCATTTAGTCAATGTAACAAATATTTTAACATCCTTTGACAATTTTTTAATATTATTGAATCTTGATATGAAAATGGAAAGTATGGTGTTTCAGGTAATCAGGTGGATTGTTGGCTACCTATTTTCTTACAGAGTATCTTTAAGCTAATAAAATTTAAGAACGTTAACATACAAATAAATCAAATATACTTCCAACCTATGTAAAAGCTCCAACCAATCATCTAAATAACCATGAAATATATACCATATAATCAAAACTACTATCTTGATCTTACTTGCAAACTGAAGATGAAGTCATCCAACCTGCTCAAGAAATTAGTTATACAAATAGGAAATAGTGAACAAATTAGCAAACTGTTTGCTTAGTTATAGGTAGGATTATCCCAAGCAAAAAAATAGATAAATTTGATAACTATAAAATTTCGCAAACAAAAACATGAATGTACTAACAACTTGAGCTGCAAAAGGTGAGATATGCTCTGGTAGCGTGTTGGTGCATTCCTATAATAAATAACACAAATAATAATAGTTGTTAATTTCATCATCTGTTGGGATTTTTGGTGAACAGCCATCTAAGCTACATTGCCCATTTCCTCTTTTAATCTTTTGGAAACAAAAACCTCATCCTTAGTGTGGCGGTGTTCTTAATGTGGTGGTAGCCGGCAGTGACGTGATGGTGGTGTTGGTGTGATTTTGCGCGACACCTGCATCGCCTTATCTTCATCTCTCTATGATTCATTCTCCTCCTCCACACCTTTCTATATAATTCAATCTCATGGTGAAGCTATTGCCATTTATCATCTAATTATCACTTCAGTTGAAAGCAGATGAGACGGAGCCCGGAGGTTGAGATGAGAGCGGCAACTCAACTGCCACGTCTTAGGAAAAATAAGAAATTAGCAATCTACCCATTGGTTTTGTACTATATAGCAGTATAGATATATATCATATTTTTGTTGGAAGAGGCAATGTTTTCAGAACTACTAATTCAAAGTCAAAACGGTTTTATACACCGAAAAGGACCGGATTGGAGTCCGGTTCTCGGTCGGACCGGCCAGTCCGGCCCAGTTTTCAAAACCTTGGGAATAAGAATTAGTCAAGAAACCTTAAATAATTTTGTTCAATTAAACAGTCAAACTGTGTTATTTAGTTTTTTAAAAATATATGAATGTAAACTAATGTGTCAGTTAGTTTAGCTTAGTTTAGCGGTTGTTTAACTGTCAAAACCAAATGGTATAAGTACCCTAATCATGTACAATTATTGTTTGTGAAATATCAATCTTTCTTGTCTGAAATATCATCAAATTGAAGCGAGAAGAGAATTAAACGATGCAGGCTGGCAGAAACAATGTTTTGGCAGCCCATTGCAGAAACAAAGATTAAAAATTGACAGAGAATCAATCCTTCAAATTGAGATATTAATGATAAAAACTAAAGGAACAGAATGATCTTCATTGAGACAGAAGAGAATCAGCTATGAGAAAGGCTAACAGAAGTGGTTAAGAAAATAAAAGTGGAATCAAATATTATTGATCACAGAATCGAAAATAAATTCAATTTAGATACCGGTTAATTATTATCAAAACAGATTTCTTCCAAAGAAAATCAGATCAGGTTCAATTTGTTAAGACATCATTAACACCGTTTTAATCTTGATCAACGAATCCTGAAAGTCAGAGTCGGAATTAGATTTAAAAGTCAACCGAAGTGGTAAAAAAGAAAAGACTGCAGATCATATGAACAAGAACAGAAAAAAGGGATTAAGATTTCATAATTAGGGGAGTGAATATTAGAATTAGGCCTCTAATGATCATTAAAAGGTACCAAAAGACCCTTTAGTTAAATTTGAAAAGTCAAACTGTGTTATTTAGAAAATCAAGATGTTATGAATGTAAACCAATGTGTTGGTTAGTTTAGAGGTTGTTTAACTGCCAAAACAAAAAGGTATAAATACCCTAATCATGTATGATAATTATGTGTGAAATATCAATCTTATTTGTGTGTATCATCAAGTTTTCCCACCATATGTTCTTTGAGAGTCCCTGCACATATAAAATCAATATGAAAGTTAATCTAAATTGATCCTGAACATCAATCCAAGAGGCCTGTGAACATGGTATTAGAGTAGAATTATAGAGATCAATCATTGCATTCATCGCAATTGCTAAAGAAGAAAGTAAAGCTCTATAGCGGTAAAAAATTAAAAGTTTTGTGATCCTTGTTTTCGGTAGAAGGCCAAGGAGATGTTAAAACGAGAAGAGAATCAAACGATGCAGGAAGAGATATCATTTTGAGCCCATTGCAAGAACAGAGATTTAAGATTGATAGAGAATCAAGTCTTGAAATTGGGATTTTGAAGATCAAACTAAAGAAATAGAATATTCTTCATCAAGATAAAAGAGAATTAGCGACTAGAAAGGCGATCTAAATTCATTAAGAAAACAAAAGTGGAATTGAATAAGTATTGATCATAGGACCGAAAATATTGAACTTCAATTCAATTCATATGCTAGTTAATAATTATCAAAACAAATTTCTTTCATAGCAAAATCAGATTTGGTTCAATTCGTCATGTTGGCGTTAACACCGCTTCAATCTAGATCAATGGATCCGGAAAGTCAAAGTTAGAATTGGATTTGAAAGTCAACCAAAGAAGGAATAAAGGAAAGACTCTAGAATCAGATGAACAATCCAGGACCGGTTAGAAGGGGTCAATGTAATAGTTTCACACTTGAGAGACTTAAAACACCAAATAGGAAACCGGGTTTATGATGATGATACTAAGATCACAAGTAATAAGACAGAACAAGAACAAGAATAAGATAATATTAGTTTTCAAGAATTATGTATATTGCTATAAAGTTCTTTTAAAAGTGTTACAAAGCATACATAGAAAGATAATGTAAGGCCCCCTTCCCGGGAAACCTCACAATTGGTTAATCATAGCATATAATCACTTTAAAGCAAAACATTGCAGCGGAAATAAACAAGCATTTATTTGAAACATGTAAATCATAGTATGAACAAATACTTGTCTCTCAAAAATACCGAATACATTGTACTATTCAAGTTAAAACAAAATTTCATAATTTAGGGATGCCAAATCGTGTGCGCCAAGTAGCTTCCACTCCCCGTGCCATCCTCAACATCAGCTCTTACCTGCCAGCTATTATGCATAAAATTCAGCTTTGCAGAGTGAGTCCTAGTTTAAAATAATATATAAAAAATATAAGTTTTATCCTTTTTTTATAATGACCATGCATACATCATAGTACATAATGATCTTTACGTCATAATAGCATGTTCATTATCTTTCATTCATTCATTATCTTTCACTTCATCATAAACGAGATTGCACACAGCAAGAGCCCTCTGTTGATTGACAACGAATGTCAATC
This sequence comes from Flaveria linearis, assembly GCA_024085815.1. Classification (NCBI taxonomy): domain Eukaryota; kingdom Viridiplantae; phylum Streptophyta; class Magnoliopsida; order Asterales; family Asteraceae; genus Flaveria; species Flaveria linearis. The sequence goes on along the minus strand of CM044004.1, from coordinate 56,387,708 downwards.
CCTGTCGGTACACATAAACGCGGTAGCTAACCCCCGACAGTTGATCCACACTGCCTGGCACATGGCTTGCTCATGAATACGGATCCATCGTCATACATTAGACTCACCTCAATGAAGTCCATCATAGTGCTTGCAAGACTTTTCATCATCATACGGGCCCGGGGGTAACATTACTTGAGTTCCACTTTCATTAGTTTTATTTTTCGCTTTAATATATAATACTTTACTTACTAAGTACACAACATATCAAGTATAGTTTACCATGGAGCATATCTATCATCAGGAAGACAGAATAACATAACACTATATAACCGACCCTTCGTGGGACAGCGGGGGTACGGGGGCGGCAACCCCTGATAGCGGGGTTCTAGGGGCAGCAGCTCCTAGTGGGGTCCAAGGGGCAACGCCCCTGGCTGGGGTCGGGCTGCCAGGTCAGCGCGCAAAATTTTTAGTTTATGGACTTTATATAGCATATTTTGTTATAAGAAAATTTATTCTCTTTTTAAAACTCCTTGAAATATTTACCTTCAAAATCTTATGTTTACTAGGCATAATAGCCCCAAAAATATGGAAAACTTTTAAATAAGGGGATCTAGAACTCACCTGGATATCGTGAGTAACTTGGAAACTAAGCTTTCTAGGCTAGGATCACACTACACAACCTGCAGATAAGTTAACACTTTAAGGGGTTAATTTCTGCCTAATTTCACTGCTAAGTTCGCTGCCAGATAAGCAGTTTCGCTAGCAGTTTCACTGCCAGTTTCGCGGCCAGTTTCGCTGGCAGTGTCGCTGGCAGTCTCGCTGGCAGTCTCGCTGCCAGTTTCGCAGCCAGTTTCGCATGACAGTTTCGCTGTCAGGTGCACCCAACTTTCGTTGGAATTTCCTAGTTTCATAATGTCTATAGGTCAACCTGAGCGCTAGCCAAATTACAAGCAAAACTGTAGTTTCGCTAGGAATTTTTTTAGTTTCGCTGGATGAGTTCACAGTTTCGCCGATCGAGCTTACAGTTTCGTTGGACGAAGACCAACCAGCCCGTTTTTAACCCAAAATCTTAATTTTTTACGTCCAATCTCTTAGTTTATCAACCATGAGGCTATATCTAAGCTTTTTACACGTTTTCATACGTAAAAATGTGACCTTTATGCGATTCTTTGCAACTTTTCAAAACCCAAAACCCTAGAATCCCGGTTTGATCTACAGAAGGGTTTAAAGGCTGATTCTTACCTGGATTTGTTGCTCCTTTCTTATGATTTGATGCTCTAACACCCAGATCTTCAATCTCTTAACCTTTGAAGTTTCAAATCTTGAGTTTTCTTCACTTTCTCTCTCTACTTTCACTCTCTATGAATTTAGGAGGCTAGGGTTCAAATGAGGGAGATGATGGCTGGTTAAGTCGCTTAAGGGTTGATTATGGGCCTTTAATCCCTTAGGCTTCTACCCAATTAAAGCTAATTTAGCCCATGGCCATTTATTTCCCTTATTAAATACCCATTAATTAAGCCCATTATCCTTGATGACTCATTTTAAATTTTCGAGGTGTTACAGATACGTACTTGAGATACTTTATACTACATCGTACAGCCGGTCATACTTTGAAAGCCAACTAGAAATACTAATCTAGACAACAAGATCAATGTAGAGTCAAAAGGCAGATTACCTTTTGACCTCTGACTATGACATGCCATAGATCACATCCTATATATCACAAAAAGAATAAAAGTATGAAAGTATAAAGTTACAGATAAAATAACTTAATCTATAGTTTGACAAAAATATGGACTTTTCACCTGCTCATCTAAGGGGCTGTTTGATAGCATCTTAATCAGCCTCTTAATGGTTCAGATATCTGAATGGTTCAGACCTCCTAATGGTTTAACTTAATGGTTCAGACCTCTTATCGGTTCAGTACTTAATAATTCAGAAATTGCCAAATAGCCCTAAGTTGTTGAGTCTTCAGAGATGAAAGCGGAAAGTTGTTCAGTATTTGTCAAAAGGCGATTCAGAGAAAGCATGTCTTTGGCTTCGGAATACTTTGACTTTAAAGCTTCAGAAGACTTCATATTTGGCTTCGAAAGATATGGTCATTTGGCTTCGGAAGATTTTATACTTAGCATAAGTCACTGAGTTGTATAAAATCTTCCGAAGTAAGTTCCTTATACTTCATGCATGCATGTTGAGAGCTCTTTGGTTGCATCAGCCTCTAAATGTAGTCCTTACAAACAAGAACAAAGAAAAAAGATTCAGATTTCTTGATTAAGGGAGTGAATATTGGAATTAAATTTTTTTTTAAGCCTGAGTCAAAGAATCCGTCGATTCCAATCGAATTGATCAAAAAATCGAAAGAGGGCCAACTCTTCTCGCGCGTGCCATTCTAGGAGTCTTCATTTACTCCAAATACCGTTTGCTGCGCTGCGCTCATCACGAGCTCGATTTCATCGCCGATGATGCGGAAGGATGACTCTGAGGTTGAAAGGCAAGTAGATAAGCAGATTCCTACCTGTATTTTGCCCGCCCAGTAGAGGCTTTCTTAGCGAAAAAAGTAATTTGAAAATTCAAACTGTGTTATTTAAAAAGTTAAAATTTTATAAATGTAAACCAATGTGGCGGTTAGTTAACCGCCAAAACAAATGGGTATAAATATTCTAATCATGTATGATTGTTGTGCGTGGAATATAAATTTTATTTATGTGTACCATCAAGTTTTCCCACTCTTTGTTCTTTGAGAGTCCCTGTACGTCCTTATGCACACTCAAAACCAATATGATAGTTCATCCAAATTGAACCTCAACATCAATCCAAGAAGGCCCGTAAATAATTTTAAACACTAGAATACGTTTGAAGTATTTCTTAAATTAAGTAATAGTTCATTAACTTCATTTGTTTAATATGCTGCTTGGATTGGTGTTGATAAGTTACCGTCGTGTAGATGACAACAAAGAGGGGGCTATATTAAATATTCTTATCCACTACAGGGAAAACGTTAGAGTTAATTACACAATTAATCCATGCGGTTTAGTGTGGTTCCCAAGTTTAGTATTAACTTTTTTAACAACAGATTTAAGGCTTGTGATTTTAATTTAAGTTTGGGTATTCACAATAATTTCTTTCAACTTTTCTGGTAAACTCAAGGGTATATTAGCCACCTCAGATATATGGGACTAATTTTATTTTTTCTTAAATTGCGGACCTCCCCATTACCACTTAACCCATGTTAACTACACTACTGGTCGATTAAGATGGCGATGTGCGTGTAACGCTTAAAATTTCAAAAAGAATTTAAAAGAAATAACAGATTCATTTCTAATAGAAGTTAAGGGGCTAAAGATAGGAAAATAAAATATTTTCCCTAATGTGAGGGTATAAATGAAAGGGGGCAGCCCCCATATACGTTTCTTGTGATTAAAACATTCCTAAAAAGGTGGAGAGAGAGAGAGCTTTAATTTTAGAGAGAGAGCTTTAATTTTAGAGAGAGAAAGTTGAATATAAGCAAAAAGATATGACTTTCTTATTCTTCTTCATAGATCTATGCTAGATATAGGCTTGAATGATGTTTATTGTGACAACCCTAGAACTAATTTGTATTTCATGAGCCGCAGTAATGTTATTTTTAAATATGAAAATACATATGCATGGTTGCATGCATACAAATAAATTGTTAAAGCATATATAATTAGATTAATTTCTCATATATATGTATATATCTTATAAAAATATAGATAATTTGTGCTCTTAATATGATATATATTGGATGTACGTATGCATGATTTCATATATGCAAAAAAAATATGGAAACCTTACGTATGCATGTTTGCATGCATACATATAAGTTAGTTATTCACGTATGCATGTTATATACCCAAAACTCACACCCACATGTATATATATACAAAATTTTATGTATGCATGGTTGCATACACATATGAAAAGGGAAAATTGAAGCATGCATATATATATATATATATATATATATATATATATATATATATATGGAATTTTTATATGATTGCATACATAAAGGTTTAACATATATGTTTAGTACATACATATATGTGTGTATTCTATTCACACACAAACATGAATATATGATCAGTACATGTGCATATGATATATCTTAGATACATAGATATGTATATACATATTAAGTAAATCAAAACCAAAACACAACTCAACTAAAAAAAACCTAACAACAAAAATTAAAACCCAAACCACTCTCGGTACATCTCACCAAAACCGCCACCCTACACCTAAGATTCATACTCCAAAGTCAAACTCTAATCCTACCCTCTAGCTATCTTGTTCCACTTTGTTTCATCCCCACAACCGCCTTCCTCTCCCTCGGTTTCTTGCTTTCACACACCATAAAACCGCCACCACATTATCACCATGACTACCAAGTAAGCAAGGTGGCAAGCTCTCGGATTGAAGCCTTTAGAAACCGCCACATCTCCCTATGACTCACCTAAGCTACCCTATGATTCCTTTAAGCATAATAAAAACCATCGGACCAACCTCAAAACATCTCACTTTTGCTCTCTCTCTCGGATCTTCATACATACACATCACCACCTTCACTCGACCACCACCACTTCAGCCACCTTCTGCCTTTCTCACCCTCAGTTGTAAGCAACTCTAACCTCACCATCACCTTGTCTCTCTCCCTCACTCTGGGTTACACACACAACAACAACAACAACAACCCGACAACCACAACACAAACACCCACAAACCACGCACCACCAGCACTTACCATCACCATCCACGATCTTCACAGCCTTGTCTCGGATTCAAGGAGCTAAAACATCATCAAGTTCATCATCAAAAAGGTGATAAAAAGGTTTTGTTACACATGTGTTACAAAACACACACACACACACACACACACACACACACACACACACACACACACACACACACACATATATATATATATATATATATATATATATATATATATTAATTGGTGTTCAAACACCAAAACCAATTTTTAAAGTCTTGATTCATGTATCATAAGTAATGAGTTGTAAAAACTCAGAAACTTATGATTAAAAAGACATATTTTAAATTTACAAAATATATATCATAAATATTTAAGAAAAATCAAATAAATATTAAATGAAAGCGATTTTGGGAATAAACATTGAAAAATTCTCATTTTGATACTGAATTATTGATCTGGAAACTTTGATAAAGTTTTGATAAATGAATAATTTGTATAAATTATTTTATAAATGAAAATAGAAGAAAATATCAAAAATAGAAATAAATTCGGGAAAATTCTGATAAATTTAAAGAATAGTCCATTTGAGGTATAAAAGCCCCTGGAATTATTTAGAATTTTATTCCTTATTATATTTAAGATATGAATTTTTATATGTTCTGAAGTAAATAAATCATAATAAATACTTAAATAAATTATAAATTTTGATAAAACCTTAGATGCAATATTAAATCATAGAATACAGAATATATAATTTCATGATTTATGAAGCATCATAAATATTTTTACTAAATATTTCAATTATTGTGAAAATTACAGAAAATAATCTGTTATGACTTGGAATTTGAGATAATTATATGATACTTGATTGCATAGAATAAGTCTTCTGTAAAGTTTGGAGAATTTTTTGTGAACAGAAGCTATTTTTAAGCAATTATGGGAATGTTATGAAATTTACAGAAAATAATCTGTTAAGAATTGGATGCTATAAAAATTATGTAATGTTACTGACTTTTTGGAAAAAAATTCTACAAAATTTGGAGGTTTATTGGATAGTATTAGGTATTTTGATGAATTTTGGGAATATTGTGGGATTTATATAAAATAATCTGTTGGGAATTTGATGTTGTAAAACTTATGGGAAGCTACAAACTGTCCAAATTATGTTCTATAAAATTTTGGTGATTTTGGACATCAGTAGCTAATTTCTATGTTTTTTGAGAATTTTTTAGAGGCCCGAAGGTGTTTCTATTAATCTTTTACAGTCAATGAAAACCAGAAAAATATTTGAAGTATTGTCTGACACTGTAAACTATCTTGTTAGATTCAAGTGGGAAGATACGGTGAGTTCATAGCTCCATTTTCAACCATTTGGTATTCCGTAAAGTTTTGGGGGAAAAGTATACTGTTTGGGTTGATGTATTATTTTGAAAATATTTTTTTGCTTACTGTCATTTGCGATACAACCATTAGTTCGAATTAGGAACCGTCCGATAATATTAGTAGCGCTACTTAGGAGAATATTTACACTAACCGGATGAGGGTTACTGCTATTTTCCTGCACCTAACCGAATGGGGGTTACGATGTAATATTATCTAATTTTATGATTATTTCGTGACAGTATGATTATGTTGTGAACAGGTTTGGTTGTAATTGATACATCAACAAAATATTTGTCTGGATTAAACCTATGTTCTCACCAACATTTTTGTGTGACACTAACAGTCAACATAGTTGACTATAGTGTGTATGTGGGTGCACACTTCCAAGGTATCTGAAGACATGCAGTAGTTTAATCTAGCTGTAGAAAGATTATATCTAATTTTGAAAACTTATGTATAAGATGTAATCTTGAATATTAGTAATAAAAGCATGTCCGTGTTATGTTTCTATTATATCTGTGTTTATTTACTATAAACAATGCACTCTGATAAAAGCTAGTCACATTCCACCCGTATCGTTCACGCTTCCGCCGGGATGTGACAGGTTGGTATCAGAGCCATTGGTTATAGAGAATTAGTTATTTTAAGTAAATAACTAGACTATAACCATAAGCTCAAAATACACTTTATGATTTTATGTGAATTTATGTGAACTATGTGGAATTTCATGATTTTATGATTAAGTTTCTAACCAAACTTTTATAATTATTTGACTAACTCTTTTTGTGAAATATTGTTAAGAAATTTTACGGTATGAATTCAGATAGTTATCACTATGAAACTGACCCTTCAGAAGGTCCATACCATAGCAGCCCTAAAGAAATAGTACCTGAACCAGAACCTCAGCAGGCTATAAATGTTTCCCCAATTGGAATGGAAAATACATCAAGGTTTTATGTTAGACGTGCACCAGTGCAAAGGGGAAGATATACAATTATGACTCCTAGGAAAAGGATAAAACGTGGAAACAGGTTTAGAGCTAAAACAACTAAGGATATTGAGACACAACCTCCTGATTCTCCAAAAGATGAAGATAGAATTATTAAACCAGAGTTGGATCAGGTGAAAACAGCCCGACAGACTCTTAAGAAACTTAAGAAGATACAGCTAGGAATCTGGAAAATCCAAAAGGATATTAAAAGGCTCAAGACACCCAAGCGAAGTATTTTTACCAGGATATGGAAATGGTTTAGTAGAAACTAATAGTTATAGTTTAACTCTTTAGAATAAAAGAAATACGAACTTAACTGATATATGTATTTTTATGTTAACATGTTTGTTTGATTTATGTTAAATAATTTTATGTTAAGATATTTATTTATGATACTGACATTGAAATTCACTATAGTAAATCATGCCGCCAAAAAGAAACACTCAGCCTGTCCGGAGAACAGCTCGAGTGGGGCGACCCAGAACCAGACTCGGGGAAGAAACACCCGTGAACCCTGACACCAATGAAAATGATAGGCTATCCCAGATAGTAGCCCAACAACTAGAAGCTACTTTACCTACCTTAATTAACCAACTCAGCAAAACCTGAATTTTGGAACTACCTTAAACCCACCAGCAGGGCCTGAAAACATAAACATGAAAGAACAACAGGAAGAAGAAATCCTAAATGGAATTTCAAAAGGATGCTCCTACAAAACTTTTATGTCCTGCAGACCCCGGGAATTTGATGGCAAAGGTGGAGCAGTACAAGCTTTGAGATGGCTAGATGACATAGAAGGAGTTCTGGAAATCAGCAACTGTGCTGAAAATCTCAAAACACTGTTTGCTTCACATTCCTTAAAAGGAGAAGCACAATCCTGGTGGAAAATGGAAATACATACTAGAGGTAGAAATGTTATGAATAAGCTGAGTTGGGAAGAATTTAGAAATTTAATGATAGAAAAATACTGCTCATACAATGAAATAAAGAAACTAGAAGCTGAATTCCTAGCATTAGAGATGAAAGGATCTACACACCGGGAGTACACTGATAGGTATAATGAACTATCCAGGTTAGTACCACACTTGATAACCCCGGAATCCAAAAGAATAGGAAGGTATATTTGGGGATTAGTGCCACAAATAAGAGGATTAGTGAAATCTGCTAGAACCAAAACCTTCCAGGAAGCAGTAATCCTATCAGGAAGTCTGACAGATGAAATGATCAGGAATGGATCATTAGGTCACTACCAGGTAGGAGAAAAAAGGAAATTGACTGAAAACCATTCTGGAAAGAGGTTTGGTGAAAATTCCCAGAAAAGAATAACCCGACCTCCCCCAAGAAACTTTTTGGGAACAACTCAGGGGAAGAAAGTAGATAAACCACCACAGTGTAATATCTGTCAGTGATATCATACAGGAAACTGTATGACAGTGGTTTGTTATAACTGTAAAAGGAAGGGACATGTTTCTCGAGACTGCAAAAACCCTACCAGCACCAAAACCGTCTGCTTTCAATATGGAAGTGAAAATCATTTCCGGAACGAATGGCTCCAGCTAACCAAAACAACCCTCATGGAAGAGCTTTTGTGATCCAAGGTGATGAAGCTCGAAAGGAACCAGAAGTAGTTACGGGTACGTTCCTTATCAATAACCAGTACGCTAAAGTATTATTTGATACAGGAGCAACCCGCAGTTTTGTCTCACGTACTTTTAGACCATCAATTAGTCTAACATCTGAAATATTACGTGACATCTATGTGATAGAATTAGCTGATGGTAAGATAATTAAAGCTAATGAAATCATTCCTAATTGCATCTTAAATTTAGATGAGTACTGTTTTGATATAAATCTGATACCTATTAAGTTAGGAGGATTTGATATCGTAGTAGGAATGGATTGGTTAAGTACAAATCATGTTGAAATCATTTGTGATAAGAAAATGATTAAGATTCCTTTGATTAAGGAAAATAAAATTCTCTGCATTTATGGTGATAGGCCATGTAATACTGTGAAACTGATTACTTGTGAAAAAGCACGAAAATACCTCAACAAGAATTGTTTAGCATTCTTGGCTCATATTGTTGATACACAACTTGATAAGGAAAATTTGGAAAGTGTTCCTGTTATAAATGAATATGCTGATGTGTTTCCTGATGAACTACCTGGACTACCACCTCCTCGTCAGGTAGAATTTAAAATAGAATTGATACCAGGAACAGCCCCTATTGCTAAAGCACCTTATCGTTTAGCACCAACTGAGATGAAAGAACTCATGACTCGGTTACAGGAACTATTAGATAAAGGATTCATACGTCCTAGTGTATCTCCTTGGGGGGCACCAGTCCTATTTGTTAAAAAGAAGGATGGAACCTTTAGAATGTGTATTGATTATAGGGAACTTAATAAGGTTACCATAAAGAATAGGTATCCACTCCCTAGAATTGATGATCTATTTGACCAATTACAAGGATCTAGTTATTTCTCAAAAATAGACTTAAGATCGGGATATCATCAATTAAGAGTACAAGAAGATGACATTTCTAAGACTGCTTTTAGAACTAGATATGGCCATTATGAATTCCTTGTGATGCCATTTGGGTTAACCAATGCTCCACCAATGTTTATGGACTTAATGAATAGAGTGTGTAAACCTTACCTAGATAAATTTGTTATAGTATTTATTGATGACATTCTAATTTATTCTAAGAGTAAGGAAGACCATGAACAACACCTCAGGTTAACCTTGGAATTGTTATAAAAAGAAAAGTTATATGCAAAATTTTCAAAATGAGAATTTTGGAAAAGAGAAGTACAATTCCTTGGGCACATAGTTAATCAAAATGGAATTCAAGTTGATCCAGCAAAAATAGAATCAGTTAAGAAATGGGAAACTCCAAAAACCCCAACAGAAATACGTCAATTCTTAGGTTTAGCAGGATACTATAGAAGATTTATAGAAAACTTCTCAAGAATAGCTCAACCGTTGACAGAATTGACTCAAAAAGATAAAAAGTATGTATGGGGAGAAAAGCAGAATGAAGCCTTTGAACTTCTTAAGAACAAATTATGTAGTGCACCTGTGTTAACTTTACCCGAAGGAACTGATAACTTCATAGTATATTGTGATGCCTCTCGTCAAGGCTTTGGATGTGTTTTAATGCAGAAAGATAAGGTGATTGCATATGCATCTAGACAACATAGAGGTAGTGAAAAGAACTACACCACCCATGATCTAGAATTAGGAGCTGTAATATTTGCACTGAAAATTTGGAGACATTACTTATATGGAACTAAGTGTATAATATATAGAGACCACAAAAGTTTGCAACACATCTTTGATCAGAAAATGTTAAACATGAGGCAAAGAAGATGGGTAGAACTATTAAGTGATTATGATTATGAAATTAAGTATCACCCAGGAAAGGCCAATGTAGTAGCTGATGCTTTAAGTAGAAAAGAAAGGACAAAACCTTTACGGGTACGAGCAATGAAAATAGAATTACGTTCAGATCTGTTAAATCAAATCCGGGAAGCTCAACAACAAGATCTGCTGACACTGAAAAGACAAAGAAAAGACTTAAAAGAAGAAGCAGATGGAATTCTGAAATTCAACGGAAGAATCTGGATACCCGACAACAAACTAATTAGAACAATTGTTCTGCAAGAAGCTCATAAGTCAAGATACTTTGTGCACTCAGGAAATAATAAAATGTACAAAGACTTGAAAAGCCAATATTAGTGGCCAGGTATGAAGAAGTCAGTTGGAGAATTTGTGGAACAGTGTGATGTTTGCTCAAGAATAAAAGCTGAATATCAGAGACCTTCAGGATACTTACAGCAACCAGAAATCCCAGAATGGAAATGGGATCAAATTACAATGGATTTCATAACTAAGTTACCCAGGACCAGAAATGGATACGACACAATTTGGGTTATAGTAGATAGGCTAACTAAGTCTGCTCATTTCTTACCTATTCGAGAAGATTACAAGATTGAGAGATTAGCAAGAATTTACATAAAAGAAATTGTGTCTAGACATGGAATACCTGTATCCATTATATCAGATAGGGATAGTAGATTTACTTCTAGGTTCTGGTAAACTTTTCTAAAAGCTTTAGGGACTCAAATAAACTTAGGTACAGCTTATCATCCACAGACTGATGGACAGAGTGAAAGAACAATACAAACTTTGGAAGATATGTTAAGGGCTTGTGCTATAGACTTTGGTGGAAATTGGGATAGTCATTTGCCTTTAATAGAATTTTCATACAATAATAGTTATCACTCTAGTATTGGGTTAGCACCATTTGAAGCTTTATATGGAAGAAAATGTAGGTCACCTCTATGTTGGAATGAAATAGGTGATAGACAACTTATAGGTCCTGAACTAATCCAAGAAACCACAGACAAGATCATTGAAATTAAAAACAGGTTGAAAACAGCTCGTGATCGATAGAAAAGTTTTGTAGACAAGCGAAGGAAACCATTAGAATTTGAAATTGGAGACAGAGTCTATCTAAAAGTATCACCTTCTAAAGATATCTTTCGATTTGGGAAATCCAGTAAACTGAACCCTAGGTACATTGGTCCATTTAAAATTATTGATAGAATTGGTCATGTAGCATATAAGTTGGAATTACCACAGGAATTAAGTGAAGTACACAACACATTTCATGTGTCCAACCTCAAGAAATGTCTAACCAACGAAACCTTAGATGTACCAATTCAAGAAATACAAGTAGATAGAAAATTGCATTTTGTGGAAGAACCAATAGCCATTGTGGGAAAAGAAATAAAGAAGTTAAGAAGAAGTAAAATTCTCATAGTGAAAATTAAGTGGAATGCAAAGAGAGGACCAGAATACACCTGGGAAAGGGAAGATGAAATCAAGAAAAAGTACCCCCACCTGTTCAGAGGTAATACTTATTTAAAGCACACTCTACTGAATTTCGGGATGAAATTCTTTTAACGGGGGGAGAATGTGACAACCCTAGAACCAATTTCTATTTCATGAGCCGCAGTAATGTTATTTTTAAATATGAAAATACATATGCATGGTTGCATGCATACAAATAAATTGTTAAAGCATATAATTAGATTAATTACTCATATATATGTATATATCTTATAAAAATATAGATGGCGATAACAGATTCTTAAATTGCGGACTAATTTTATTTTTTCTTAAATTGCGGACCTCCCCATTACCACTTAACCCATGTTACTACACTACTGGTCGATTAAGATGGCGATGTGCGTGTAACGCTTAAAATTTCAAAAAGAATTTAAAAGAAATAACAGATTCATTTCTAATAGAAGTTAAGGGGCTAAAGATAGGAAAATAAAATATTTTCCCTAATGTGAGGGTATAAATGAAAGGGGGCAGCCCCCATATACGTTTCTTGTGATTAAAACATTCCCAAAAAGGTGGAGAGAGAGAGAGCTTTAATTTTAGAGAGAGAGCTTTAATTTTAGAGAGAGAAAGTTGAATATAAGCAAAAAGATATGACTTTCTTATTCTTCTTCATAGATCTATGCTAGATATAGGCTTGAATGATGTTTATTGTGACAACCCTAGAACTAATTTGTATTTCATGAGCCGCAGTAATGTATTTTTAATATGAAAATACATATGCATGGTTGCATGCATACAAATAAATGTTAAAGCATATATAATTAGATTAATTTCTCATATATATGTATATATCTTATAAAAATATAGATAATTTGTGCTCTTAATATGATATATATTGGATGTACGTATGCATGATTTCATATATGCAAAAAAAATATGGAAACCTTACGTATGCATGTTTGCATGCATACATATAAGTTAGTTATTCACGTATGCATGTTATATACCCAAAACTCAAACCCACATGTATATATATAAAATTTTACGTATGCATGGTTGCATACACATATGAAAAGGGAAAATTGAAGCATGCATATATATATATATGGAATTTCGTATGATTGCATGTTAGGACCGTGTACGTACGGAGTACTAACTGATTCTTCGTTATACCGGATCAATAGTGCGGAATCCTATTTGATTGGTGATCCAATCAGGGAGAACGTAATCCGGATCAAAACTAACGATTAGAAAACGTTAAGAATTGATTAGCAATTATTAGGAACGCTCTGTGAAGTTGGAATTGACGAACAGGGCGCTCTGGTCGACTAGGGTTATGAATATTCGAAGTGTTACGTTTTTCCACGAATTAAGTGGTATTTATAGGTTACAGCTTTCATTCGTACGGCTGAGCCAAGCGACTGGCTCAGTCGTGCGACTGAGTCATACGATTGGTTCATTCGGACGACTGAGTCAGTCTTATGACTCAATCATACGATTGACTCAATCTCCTGGTTCAGTCGTCCGATTGGCCCATTCGCATGGTCCAGTCGTGCGACTGAATCAGATTACTTAGTTAAACACACTCTTGAACCTTAACTGATTCAGAACATGTCTAACAAGTCTATAACCTATATAACTTGTTCATATATGCGTGTAATAACAAACAACAATAATAGATATGACATTAAGTAATCAAGCAAACATTCACTGAAGAGTTTTTCCTTACAATGATTAAACCTTACATACGTGTTACAAGATAGAAGTCAATTACATTTGAAATCACTAGACTAGAACTGGGGACATGTGTACCAACAAACTCCCCCTTGGACCTAGTTCTATCTAAGATTTAACTTCTTTCTTGAACTCTTCATATCTTTTCACCCTTTCTTCTCTCGAGACCCCAGAATGAATATTCAATGCAAAGCAGATACGTATAACATGTTGGAACTGTAGTGCTTGCACAATATCCTGTGTGTCAAAGAACAGTGGCCACTTGAATAAGATATAGACATCAGACTCAGACAAGTTAGTTAGCCACATAGGGTCGTATACCCTAATAGTCTCGACCTTCCTTCGTTTTCCAAAACTATGACTGCCTCACCAGTACGCCAGTCATAGTACCACCATTTGAAATGGGGTGCAAAATCTTGAGGCATCTCCCTCAATGGAATACGCGACATAGTGCGCGGAGGATGCTATCTCAAGACCACCTTTGGTCTTCCTGAGGTGGGGTCAACCTCAGTACTATGAAATAACCTTTGGGCTGTTGAGGTTTTAAGTTGACCCACCTAGTATGGTACTCTTTGTTCAGCGCCTTCTTGAACCATCCAGATATCTTCCCGGGGATAGCATATAGGAGATTCAAGTTAGCTAGACGATTTAGCTCGAAACCAGGAAGAGTTTTCAGATCATGTGGGAATCTAAAATACTCTATTCCCTTTTCTCTCTTCACGGCATATACCTTGAGATCCTCAAAGTATGCCCAGCTGATGATCTTGCCTGACACCTTCTGATGTTTCTTGACCTTACAGAGCTTGGTGTAGGCATTTGACTTGTTTGGCACACGCTGTTTCTTCATTTCCTCCAAGCAGGCAATCCATTCAACCGTTTTGACTGCCATATCAGCATCATTTGCCTGAGGAGCTGAGGCTGTAGTAGCTTTAGCAGCTGTCATCTCTTCAACCTTATTGAAGATACTGCTGTCAAAAGTTTCCCCCAGATCTGGGAGAACTTCGCCTTCGGCGTTAGTATACTGAGGATACTCATCAGCAGTGATGTCCTCAATCTCCAGTTCATCGACGTCTTGTAATTCATCATCACTGACTATGTCGACCTCTGGAGCATCTTTCACCAGCTCGTCAGGATTTAGACTAAACAGTTCAGCAATCTGTTCATCTGTTAAATCATGTATTATCTCCCCCTCTTCAGCAGTGTAACTGACAGATCGTTGTACGATCCCTTGTAGATCGAGGATCATCGTCAATTTTGAATGATGTGACGAAGGGGCACAACATCGTGCTCATCAACTTGTTTAGCCAAACCTGTTCAACAACCAAATACAGTACAAGTAAGTATACATTAAGCACATAACAGATGTTGATTTAACCTTTAATTTTATATACATAGAACAGAATTTGATACAAGATTTCAAGTACAAAGTTTAAATAATAAATAAACATCTAATCTTGAACTTTGCCTTGAATCTGAGCTGGTTCTTCTGTAGAGTGAGAGGTAGATGGAGCAAAAGAAGAGGCGCTCTGATCTTGTTTTCTTTTAGTTCTTCGTTCTTTCTCAGGATCAGAGGGAGATGTAGCAGCGTCTCCTTCATCGGCATCATCGTCTTTGTCCTGTGAATCTTCGTCACCTTCATCATCAGTATCTTCATCATCATCCTCTTCATCATCATCCTCATCATCATCATCATCACCTTCATCACCATCACCTTCTCCAATCTTTAGAGTTTCACTTTAAGTCCCTTTGAGCTTGAGCAGGATAGACTTGTTTGCAGCCTTTAACTTTTCCAACTTCCTATCCGTCTCAATCTCTTGCTCTAATAGACCAGTGATCTGATCTGTCTGCGCCGCGATCAGCTGAGCTTACGAAGATGTCAACTCCCTCAGTCTATCAATCTCAGCTGCTTATGTAGAACTTTGCTCTTGCAGCTGGAGAATCTGAGCAGACTTGGCCTTATCAGAGGCTAGCAACTGGAGCACCATGCTGTTCAGCGCAGCCAGTTGCTCAACCACAGAGACAGGTGGTAGAACTGAGCTCGAGGAGGCAAATGAGGGTTGTGTTTGGTGAGTGGTGGTGGTTGTGGTGGCTGTGGTGAATATGGGAGGCGATGGGAATGAAGTAGTAGGTGGTACAGTGGTGGTGGTGGTTTGAGGTGTTTGGGATATGGTGGATTGGGTGGTTTGAGTGGTTTGGGTGGTTTGGGTAGGGGTGGTGGAAGTGGTAGGTGCAGAGGAGGTAGTGATAAGCGTGATCCTCCTGCGTTTGGGCTTCATCCGATGAGGACGAGCCATATGTTTCCTCCGAGTCCCCCTTGACGCGGAGGCTCCCCCTTGGCTGCTGGGAGAGGCTGGGGTGTACGATGGATCTTCTACAGAGCTCCCAGACTCTCCTGGGCGTCCACCAACCACCCGTAATCCCTCCTCAGTGGCCACTACCCGACTGCCCACAGTCCGAGTAAGTGGCACATCATCAGAATCATCCTCTTCTTGAACATCAAAATCCGGATGAATTGGAGCTGGTTCTGGTCCTTCCTGACCAACTCCCCCTTGATCAGTACCATCATCGTCATCGTCGGAGTCATCGGAGGGAAAAGCGATCGGCTCGACATCAGAATCACTGTTATCATGACGCCACTTTCTCCGAGCTGGCGCCACATAGTCTTCCCGGACAAGGTGCCCAAACAAACTCCTCACCGGGGGTTTCACTTGCTTCCCTCAGTAGACCTTCATCCTACCCAACGTAGTATCATCCATAACCTCTAGGACAACTACATCTTCTTGAGCTTTGGGCAGTTGAGGAAGCTTTTGGTCGATGATCATCTGGATGAATCGTGGGTACATACAAAAGCTCTCCTTTCCCTTAGCTTCGATGTTCTCCACCAGATAGGTGAAGATCATCCGAGAGAAGCGGAAGGGGATGTTCAGCACCAGAGCAGCAAATGCACTCTACATCTGGTCTGACAACTCATCAAACCCTCCTTTCCTCGAGGCTAAACATCGTAGAAGTATGTGGGCAAGGTACTTGAACTGGGGGCTCAAGTTGCTCTTGTTGAGCATACTCGAGTTTATGTCCCTCGAGTACTTTGCCCTCAAAAAGCAGCCTCGGACGGTAAGGGGATGCAGTCGTGTTGGACAATCAGCATCATCCCCTAGCTCGAGGACCGTCCGTATGTCCTCCTCTGTAATCTGAATGGGCTCCCCAAGTATAGAGCTCCTAATGAAATAGGGATCAGTCGACCTATCCACCACTGCATTCTCCCAGAACGCCTTCTGAATCGAGAGATAGGGTGTGCATGGAGCTGAGATAGCTCTATATATCCTCGATCGTCGTAGAAAGTTGATGATCCCTGTGAAATCTCCCGTATTGCGTGAAGTCAGTTCGAGATAAGCACAGATGTTGTGCTTAGAGCTCATCGGCCATCTGCTTGCCATCTGTTCACATAAATCAACTAGACGTTAACACATGTAGAGGATAATGAATCTCAATTAATGAACTTTAAGCTTTGGTTGAGTTGTGCGACTGAACAAATGATTGAATTCCAGTCGTGCATTTGAACCGTGCGACTGAGATCTAATCGTGCGATTGAGTTCATACGTACGACTGAGTCTTGCGATTGGACTTAGTCGCATGTCTTCTCATATGTGTATCTCAGTCATGCGCCTGAACTCATTCGCAAGGATCAGTCGTACGAATGAATCATTCGTTCAACTCAGTCGTATGATTGAGACAATTGGATAGCTCAGTCGTACGATTGAAGTTCATCAGTGTGTCCAGTCGTTCAGTCGACTGGTTGTCAATTCAAATTCCTGTTTTGAGCAATACTAAGTGTTAAACGTCAAAATTATGCTCATTGCACTCAGAATTAGCTGATTAAGCCTATTGTAACCTTAATTTGATCATTAAGTTCAGGTTTTAAGGTCTATTCAGCCTATTAAGATTACGAGTACTGTTCGGTCATAATTTGTGCCATTTTTGATGATTCGACACAGTTTGTTCGATGATTCCTCTTGTTTAGTACCTGTATGAGCGAATGCAAGTGTCAGCAACAATGTAATCAAGGTTTAAGGAGTTTTTGGAAATTTTGGCAGAGTTTCGCTATGTCATACGAGTGAAGTGGGCGATTAGGGCAAGTGAGCGACTGAGGGTGATTTCCCTGGTATTTATACTAGGGAAACCTTCTGTCGTACGACTGTGCTAAGTTGGATGACTTAGTCGTGCGACTGAGCCTAGTCGTATAGTTGAGTCGTACGACTGAGTGTCAGTCGTACAGTTCACCTAATCGTCCATCTTCAGTCGTAGGATTGACCTTCATTCGGATGTCTACCATAGTCAGTCACTTTCAATCGTCCGATTGGGCTCATTCGCATGGCCCAATCGTACGATTGTGTTCAATTGTATACCTCATTCGTACGACTGAGTCAGATCAGATTCAGTCGTGCGACTGGGCTATACTTGTGCCATTTTAGTCAACTATATTTACCGACCCTTAGATTTCTTAACCAATTGATAAAACATTATGTGCCGTTGATCATCTCAGACATGATCCATTTATCCACCCGATCACCTCAGACGTGATCCATTTAACCACCCGATCACCTCAGACGTGATCCATTTAACCAACTTATCACCTCAGACGTGATATTTTTATCCTTTCAGAAACAATTTTTAAATAAACATTTAGCTCGTTTAGTGACGTTAACAGATAACCATACACACACAGTCCGACATTTACACACTAATACTAACAAATAAATAAAATTTAAACTACGAACAAAAATGAACATCTTTTTGTGATTTTTGTTAGGGCAGGTTTGTGTAGCCTATCAGCATTGATATTATATCAGAAACAGACTCATTTGGAATCAGACAGGCATATACACCATTACTTGGAACATTATGAGTTGATTTCATTTTTCATGATGACATATCACAGTTTGTTCTGATCTAAGACTTCTAAGTACTAACTGGGAATCATGTTTAATATGATACGTAACACACTTTGATTGTCAACTTCAGTCGGTGCATACAAGACGATTGTCAGTATACTTGTCCACTTAAGTTCATACACAGACTTTTGACATACATTGGTAATGAATTATGTTATATTATTTCAAACAACATTTGTGTACCCCACACTTATATGGTAATCAGCATTCCTTAAAGGACTTTCGAGCGGTCTTTAGGTATTTTTTACAAGAAGAGACTATTCTTAGCTCTTTCAAAGAGAAGCCAATCCTCAGGTCAGTGCCATCGCATAGCAGAGAGGCGGCAAACAACAATGAAGTCTAGAATATGTAGGTTATGCTTATCCTCAGGTCAGTGCCATCGCACAGCAGAGAGGCACACAACCTATCTCCTTATTTGAGCATTTCTTATTTTCTTTTGCACATAGCGCACCAACAACATAAGTTATCAGTTTGATTACGCTAGTATTCAATTTTTTCGTGCTTTTCTCTTTTTGTGGTCATTTGCACACCTTTGGTGGCATTTATTTGCTCGTTATCCCTTATTGGAAGAGCTGATTGTGTTAACCAGTGATAAGACGGGAACCCACAGTTGATTGAACCATTTAGTTTAGATTAAGTTTACCAATGACGTCTACTTGTCAATTGTGTTGAATCTACTGACATATCATATAAAGTACTAGCACCTCCCTAGATCAACTTTCTCCGTGTAATTACAGTAGCAATCAAACGTACTATCATTTTCCCATTTTGTTAGACTTAGACTTCTCTGATTTTTACATTTTCAGTAAGTTAATTAACATTTTTGATCTCAACATCATTTTGTTGTTCCAAATAACTCGATGCCTATGTACTATCATCTTCCAATTTTTGTCGAGTCACATTTCCTGTTTTGTTGTCTTTGCCTTTTCAGCTTTACTCACCTTCCCCTCCTTTTTTTTAAGAAAATAAATACTGAATTAAACCTAATCTCCCCCTAAAATTCTAAAACAGAAAATCTTTTTATGTTTTTGAATTTTTATAACAACAAGGAAATTAAGAATAAAATAAAAGAAAATAAAAAAAACGAAAAAATAAAGAAAGACGGTGTCGGACTATGTATCGGTTTCTTCTAATATAACATCACTTTTCTTTTTAACCCCGTTGACCTCTAGCAGATAGAAAAATCTTGGTTTATCAAAAGGTTTGGTGTAGAGGTCAGCGCGTTGAAAATCCGTGTTAATTTTGACCATATCAATTAAGTGTTTTCATAGCAATCGCGTATGAAATGGTACTATGTGTTTGGTCTTAGGATGTTGAACCGGATTTTAGTTACTGCAATTGCAGCATAATTATCAACATAGATAGGAGTAGAAGTGAAATGCAAACCGTAATCCCACATTTGCTGTTGAATCCAAATGATTTGAGAGCAGCAGCTGGCGGCGGCAACGTATTCAGCTTCACAGGTAGACAGAGCAACTGATGTCTGCTTCTTGCACTGCCAGGTTACCAATCTTCTCCCGAAAAATTGACATCCTGCTGACGTAGACTTGTAATTCATTTTGCAGCCTCCGTAATCCGAGTCACTATACGTTGTTAGCTCAAAGTCATCATCATGAGGATACCACAACCCCAGTGTTGGAGTACCCTTTAGATAACGAAAAATCCTCTTGACTCCAATCAGATGATTGACTTTAGGTTTTGCCTGATATCGGGAACATAAACATGTGGCATACATGATATCTGGACGAGAGGCAGTGAGGTACATGAGAGATCCGATCATCCCACGATACATGGTGGCATCCACCAAATCCCCATTCTCATCAGGAGCCACATCGTCATTTGTGGCGAGAGGGGTACCGGCTGCAGTGACATTTTCCATATCAAAGCGACTAAGAATGTCACCGACATACTTAGTTTGATGCAAAAAGATGCCGGTAGATGTTTGGTCCACCTGTAATCCTAGGAAGAACTTCATTTCTCCCATGGCACTCATCTCAAACTCAGCCTTCATCACAGATTCAAACTCTTTACATAACCCTTCGTTTCGTGAGCCGAAGATTATGTCATCCACATAAATCTGTACCAAAAGCAGATCACCATCCTTCTCTTTGATGAATAATGTACAGTCAATCACACCCCTACGAAAGCCATGTTTTAGCAGATGGGTGGAGAGCTTTTCATACCAAGCTCGAAGAGCCTGATGTAGCCCATACAGAGCCTTGTCTAACTTGTAGACTCTGTCCCGATGATAAGGATCTTCGAATCCTTCGGGTTGACTTACATATACTTCTTCACGGATTTCCCCATGCAAGAATGCACTCTTAACATCTAGTTGATATACTTTGATCTTCATGTAAGAGGCATAGGCTAGAAAGATACGAATTGCTTCCATTCTAGCTACGGGAGCAAAGACTTCATGACGTGAGGTCGAAGTCTCAATCAAATTTAAAACCAAATACTACTAATTAGCTAGCGGTAAGTGGGTATCGAACACAGGGAGTTTGTGGAATATGTGTTTATCTTATAGTCCTGTAAATAACTATAATTGTTCTAAAATGACAATAAAGTAAATATCACGAATTGGATTGTTTTGGTTTAAGAACTAATAACACTAAATATATTTCAAATCACAACATACCTTTGTAACAGATTAAGAACAAGTGATCACCCTAGATTTCAGGTTTTAATCCACACTTATGTTTATGCTTACTAGAAAGAACCACATAGACATGGTTCGTGCTTGAATAGTCATTTGTGATGAAAGAGAACTAAGTACTCAGATTGTAAAATGCGAGGTTGTTACTCGATGATCAATTGACAATTATCCAACCTTAATCCCTCCCATGATATCTCGATTGCCCGTGGCACCAAGAACGTATGGTTTGGGTTAACATCAAACAACAATCAACAACTTACAAACAAATATCCAAACACCATAATAACTCAAACAAACCATTCAAAGTTATCATTCTAGAAATTCAAGCACAAACATAGTGTTTCAAAAGCAAACCTTACATCTAGGATGATCACCACAAGTTTAGCCAAACATGACTTGAATCTTCATCTTCACACAATGGTTTATGTTCAAAGGATTTGATCCCCTAAATCCCTTGTTTTCCAATCCTTTTAAACTAGCAATCACAGACCAAATTCCCCTCTTTCTGCCCCAAAAGTCGTCAGATCCAGCTTTCCAGCAAAAGGAACCACTCAAGCATTTTATTATGGCAAGTTGCCCTTTTTCGTCAGCATCCACCGTAACTTACGGTAGCCACCGTAAGTTACGGTGGAAACCAAATTGGTACGGTGGAAACCCACTGCATTACGGTGGAAATAAGAGTGAGTTGGGGCCACCGTAACTTACGGTGGCTACCGTAAGTTACGGTAGACCCCAACTTTTCTTGTTTGATTCCTTCCTCCCATCCTTCCTTGCTCCATCCCGTCGAGGTCCGTCCACAACTGCGTTTTCTTCATATTAAGCTCCATAATGTGCCTGAAACAAAAGCAACTGTAGTTATCTAATTCAAGATAATTACATAACCAAATATGAGAATATCGCGTGTTTTAACATCATAAAAGGGTTGTTCCTTGAACCACCCGTCACTTCATTGTAGTCGATTCCTTTAACTTGCCTGAAGCCTTGAACAACCAACCGTGCCTTGTTTCTGATAACGACACCCTGGTCATCCTTCTTGCACTTTAGTACCCATTTGGTACCAATTACCTTGACTCCTTTTGGTCGGTCAACAAGAGTCCACACTCCAAGTTTCTTGAACTGTAGCAACTCCTCTTGCATAGCATTGACCCATGCTTCATCCTTAAGGGCATCACTTACGTGTTTGGGTTCAATTTGAGAGACAAAACATCTGTAAGCTCCATCATTCACGTAGCCCTTTTCCATTACGTCAGCGTAATCAGCAGTGTACAATCGACTTCTAGTCTGCACGCCGGAGTGGAGATCACTAATGATGGCATCTGGCGGATGACTTGTACTGATCCTAGTCAAAGGAGTCGGAGGAACGACAACTTCAGAGTCCATAGTCGTGACTGGAGGTTCAGTGTCTGTGGTTCCAGAAGCAGGTGAAGCACCTGAAGAGCTCCCTTCTTGATCAACATTAGGTGTTTGTGCTGGTGCAGATGCTTCTTCATCCTCTGATGAGTCTTCGCTATCATTCTGATCAGCTGAGACAGATGCCGATGACCCACTTGTAGGAGTGGTATTGCTAGTATCCAGATTCGGTGAGTTGAGAACATCGTGCATCATCTGAGTAGCAATATCATCATCTGAAACTATCTGAGGAAGATTGAATGATTTGAAAAAGCCATCGTAGTCGAAGAATGACGATGGACCTTTTCCAGCAGGGGGGATAGTGAAACGTTGAACATAAACATTGCACCATATTTCTACCTGACCAGTAGAGTTGTTGTAAACTCGTTTGTCGGGTATCCTGTATCCCAGAAAGATCCCCTGATCTGCCTTTTCATTGAACTTGCCTTCTTGAGTTTTCTTCAGAAGAGTACAAGAAGCACCGAAAGGTTTCAGATACTCCAGGTTTGTCTTACGCTTCTGTAGCAACTCATAGCAAGTCTTCCCGTGCCTCTTCACTACTGACACACGATTAAGTGTGTAGCAGGTGTTGGCTACTGCCTCGTTCCAGAACTGTACTGGCAGTTTTGAGTCTGCCAACATAGTCCTGGCTGTCTCGATCAGACTCCTGTTCTTTCGCTCAGCAACTCCATTCATCTGTGGAGTGTATGCAGAGGTGAATTGATGAACAATTCCCTTTTCTTTGCAGAATGCATCCATCCACTGATTCTTGAACTCGGTTCCATTATCTAAGCGAATCTTTCTCACTTTAAGCTTGTAAAGTGACTCCAGGGTGGTGACTAGCACTTTGAATGACTCAAATGTTTCTGACTTAGCTTTCAGAAACATCACCCACGAGAATCATGAGTAGTCATCGGTGACTACGAAGCAGTACCAGTCTCCAGTGATACTCTTTGTGCTAACTGGACTGAAAAGATCCATGTGCAGTAGCTCCAGGGTATCTCAATAGAATAGACATTCTTGGTCTTATGAGATTTCCAAGTTTGCTTTCCTTTCTTGCATGAGACACAAAAATCAGGAAGCTTGAAGTTCTTGACAGGAACTCCATCAACTAGATTGTTATGAATCAGGTGATTCATCTTCCTATGATTAATGTGTCCCATTCTTCTGTGCCACGAAATGGAGTCCTTCTCTGTAGCTTTAGATAAGAAACATTGAACAGTAGAAGCACTAGTAGAGGCATTAGACATATCTAGAACATACAAGTCATTATATCTAGATGTTGACATTAATACCTGTTCCTCTGGAATATCCATTTCTTTCTTCAGAATGTAACATTTGCGATTATCAAACATGACTTTGAATCCCTTGTCGCAAATCTGAGACACAGAAAGCAGATTGTTTTCTAACTACTGAACAAAGTTCACTTTATCGAACCTTACCTTGTCATTACCTACTTCGCCCTGAGCGGTAATGTATCCTCCTTTATTACCAGCAAATGAAACCTGTCCCCCTTTAATTTGTTTGACATTGAAAAGGAAAGACTTGTTTCCCGTCATGTGCCTGGAAGCTCCGCTATCTACGATCCATGTATTTGTAGACGCACTATAGCGGACAACCTGCACATATGAGAAATCATCAGTTAAGGAGGGGGACCCAAGCCTTGACTGGCTTGGGTTTCCCAGAGGAATCAACCATCACGAATTCGACCCACTGTCCTTTATCAGTGGGTGGAATCTCAACTTTCAGATTATCCTTGCTTTCAGACACATCGGTTGTCTTGGCTTTCCATAAACCATCCTTGTGAAATGATTGTTTCTGGTAAACCTTAGACTGATTTACGGTTTGAGCATATGGTGTAGATTCAGAAACAGGTTTTACCTCTGGCATCACGGACTTGTCGGGGACTTGCCTGTTATGCCTTTGGCGAGGTGGAGACGAAAAGGACCTAGAAGGTGTTTTAGACCTAATAGGTGTTTCGGATCTAATTGGAGTCTTAGAACGCTGTTTTGAATCTACTTTGACTTTGTCGTGAAGCTCAACCTTAGTTCTTGGTGTCTGATAGCGAGGACAATTAGTCGAAATATGACCGCGCTGACCACAAGTATAGCAGGATCTCCATTCATCAGGGCTAGGAGATCTCTTGTGGGGTTGAATAAACCTCAGATTCTTTCTTTTTATTATCACTTTTAAGATTTTCACCTCCTTTGACAAATTTAACTTGTTTAACATGATTTATGTTTTGTCTTGGAAATTGGTGATTATCTTGTTTCACTGGTTTAGCTTGAGTGATTTTGGAAATCTTAGGTTGTGTGGAAGTTGACTTTTTACCCAACCCAAGAGATGCTTGAACATTCTCTTCCACTCGTTTGCCAGTGATTTGTGTGCTTGTAGTGCTTGATCCAGAATCTGTCTGGTCAGGAACCGAAGGAGCAGAGTTGACTGCTGTATCCGGATCACAGACTAGAGGAGTTGTCACCACATGATCCTTTATGGGGTTATCATTAATTGGACGTTGTTTGATGTTTAAAAAGGACTCATGTGGTGGTGGCACTACTTTATAACCCAACCCCTCCCCATTGTTGCGTTCTTTAACCAAGTTTTTCAAAATATGTGAGGAACTAGCTAGACTGTGAAGTCTTTGTTGCAAAGACTCGTTTTCAACTTGTAAAACCGCTCGTTCCTTCTTAGTTTCTTCTATTGTCTTTAAATAAAACTTGATATCATTTTCTTGGTTAAAGGCAACAACTTCAGTTTCTTTTAACTGTTTCTTTAAAGCATCAATCTTTTCTTTATAACTGTTTTCATTCTGTTTTAAGATTCTGTTTGCTTCAGTGCACAGTTTTAAATCATTTACTAAGTTATCATTATGATCTAATAACCTAGCAAATTTCAGGTCAATGCTTTCCCTAAATTTTTCACATTCAACATAAGCATGTTTAGTAAATAATTCATCCTTTGATTCTACCTGTGTCGATGTAGATGTTCCAGCCATGAAAGCATTTTGGGATTCAGATTGTGCTTCAGACGCAGCATTCAGTTCATTCTCCGCAAGCTGAACAACATCAGCTATGTCATCATCCAATTCAGCATTGTCAGGCTCAGCTGAGTTCTCCCCCTCACTTGCTGAGTCTTCATTCAGATCCTCGACAGAAGCTATGTTGGCTTCCCCATCAGATAAGAACCGGAAGGACCAGTCCTGTCCTTCATCACCCTGTGCCACCATAGCCTTGGAATCACTTCCTGCTGGAACTGGCTTTTTATCTTTATCTTGCCTGTTGAAAGAGGAGAAAGGATTTCCGTTCCTAGTCTTCTTAGGCTTCACACATTCCCTCTTGAAATGTCCTTTCTCACCGCAGTTGAAACACGTGACTTGGACTTGTCAAACCCAAAAGTAGTATCTTTTGGAGCCACGAGGTTTTGCCCTGTCTTCTTCACAAACTTCTTTGCTCGTCGCACAGCACTTGCGAGAGCCCACATAATATCCATTCTCTCCAACTCATTTTCATCCACCTGCTCACAGTCTTCATCAACCAAGTAGCAGTTTCCTATCTTCCCTGCAACCAAACCATCATAGGAATGAACCACTGCAGCAAGTAGGTCCATGTGTTCCTTGGCCACTTCCACAGTGACTTTACCCAGGTTCTCAGTTATTAACTTCGTCGAGTGAGCTTTAGTAATACTATGTTGAACCCCTGATGAAACAGATGACTCACCCCCAGACGATGAGCTTTGACCAGAAGTATTAGAAACAAATGCAGTCTGCAGAGGAGCATTGGAAGACTTTGCAATTGGAGTTGGAGTCACATTGTAAAGAGCAGGATCCTGAGCATATGCACCCTTCTTCGCCTTATACTTGTGTCTGACCTCTTCCTCTCGCAGTTTCATAATAAAGTCATTTATATCCAAAGTCTCGAGAACTGAATTGTGTCTCAAGGCGGAAATAAATGAATCCCATTTCTCTGGAAGACCTTCAGCTAAACTGGCGACCTTTTCTTCTTTAGACGTTGTAACCCCATGAGTGTGTAATTCACTCATTAAATGATAGAAGCGGTCGATGATGTCATCTAAGCTCTCGTTCCCAATAGCAGAGAAATTGTCAAACTCCTTTTTGAGAGCTTTGGCCTTCAAGGATTTCAGAGTTGAGCTCCCTTCATACCTTTTCTCGAGAGCTTTCCAGAATTTTTTACTCCGTTTCTGATCCGAGTACTGATAGAAGATCTCTTTAGGAATTGACTGGGTGAGCATAGCATAAGCCTTCTTTTCAGCATTATAGGCAGTCTTTTGAGCATCCGTCATTCCACTCAACGTTAATGGCAAACCATCAGCACCAACTGGCATGGTGTAACCAGTCTTAATCTAATTCCATAGATTAGTATCCACGCCATTGAGATGAATCTCAAACCTTTGCTTCCACTGCGGGAACTCATCAATGGATAGAAGCTTAGGCGGCTTATTGTGATTACCAATCTCATTCTCCAGAAGCAGTAGATTTTGGATCCTTGAGTCCTTTCCAGCTGACATGGCATAATTTTCTGAGTCCATGATGAATGTTGACTTAAACTTGAAAAACAGACTGTTAATGCGATTGGGATGCGATTGAACTCAACCGTGCGATTGAACAGGCGACTGAGATACAATCGTGCGATTGAACACAATCAGGTGAATGGACAAGGCGACTGACTGAAACTGGGTGACTGAACTGACCGAACGACTCAGCTGGGCGACTGGAGTTGACGATTGACTCAATTGGGCGACTGGCTATATGACTGACCCAATCGGGCGACTGGCTATACGACTGACTCAATCGGGCGATTGAATGTACGATTGGGATTCAGTCGTACGATTAAGATAATCGTGCGACTGGGTCGGCTGAAAACGTGATTTTTCACACACGTTGACCTAAAACGCAAGTTTTTGCACCCTAGACGGCTGAAACTCGAAAAAGATTGATTTTCCAGAACATGCACACGTAAAAATCGATTTTTGAGCAGAAAGAACGGATCTTTTCGCTAAAAAACGTAGACTTTTCATAAAAACGATTGAATCAACGAAGAATCAAGAGCCTATGCTCTGATACCACTTGTTAGGACCGTGTACATACGGAGTACTAACTGATTCTTCGTTATACCGGATCAAATAGTGCGGAATCCTATTTGATTGGCGATCCAATCAGGGAGAACGTAATCCGGATCAAAACTAACGATTAGAAAACGTTAAGAATGGATTAGCAATGATCAGGAACGCTCTGTGAAGTTGGAATTGACGAACAGGGCGCTCTGGGTCGACAAGGGTTATGAATATTCGAAGTTTTACGTTTTTTCCACGAATTAAGTGGTATTTATAGGTTACAGCTTTCATTCGTACGACTGAGCCAAGCGACTGGCTCAGTCATGCGACTGAGTCATACGATTGGTTCATTCGGATGACTGAGTCAGTCTTATGACTCAATCGTAAGATTGACTCAATCTCCTGGTTCAGTCGTCCGATTGGCCCATTTGCATGGACCAGTCGTGCGACTGAATCAGATTACTTAGTTAAACACACTCTTGAGCCTTAACTGATTCAGAACATGTCTAACAAGTCTATAACCTATATAACTTGTTCATATATGCGTGTAATAACAAACAACAATAATAGATATGACATTAAGTAATCAAGCAAACATTCACTGAAGAGTTTTTCCTTACAATGATTAAACCTTACATACGTGTTACAAGATAGAAGTCAATTACATTTGAAATCACTAGACTAAAACTGGGGACATGTGTACCAACATTGCATACATAAAGGTTTTAACATATATGTTTAGTACATACATATATGTGTGTATTCTATTCACACACAAACATGAATATATGATCTGTACATGTGCATACGATATATCTATAGATACATAGATATGTATATACATATTAAGTAAATCAAAACCAATACACAACTCAACTAAAAAAACCTAACAACAAAATTAAAAACCCAAACCACTCTCGGTACATCTCACCAAAACTGCCACCCTACACCTAAGATTCATACTCCAAAGTCAAACTCTAATCCTACCCTCTAGCTATCTTGTTCCACTTTGTTTCATCCCCACAACCGCCTTCCTCTCCCTCGGTTTCTTGCTTTCACACACCACAAAACCGCCACCACATTATCACCATGATTACCAAGTAAGCAAGGCGGCAAGCTCTCGGATTGAAGCCTTTAGAAACCGCCACATCTCCCTATGACTCACCTAAGCTACCCTATGATTCCTTTAAGCATAATAAAAACCATCGGACCAACCTTAAAACATCTCACTTTTTCTCTCTCTCTCGGATCTTCATACATACACATCACCACCTTCACTCGACCACCACCACTTCAGCCACCTTTTGCCTTTCTCACCCTTGGTTGTAAGCAACTCTAACCTCACCATCACCTTGTCTCTCTCCCTCACTCTCGGTTACAACACAACAACAACAACAACAACCCGACAACCACAACACAAACACCCACAAACCATGCACCACCAGCACTTACCATCACCATCCACGATCTTCACAGCCTTGTCTCGGATTCAAGGAGTTAAAACATCATCAAGTTCATCATCAAAAAGGTGAAAAAAGGTTTTGTTACACATGTGTTACAAAACACGGATATATATATATATATATTAATTTGTGTTCAAACATCAAAACCAATTTTTAAAGTCTTGATTCATGTATCATAAGTAATGAGTTGCAAAAAAAAGAAACTTATGAATAAAAAGACACATTTTAAATTTTCAAATATATATCATAAATATTAAAGAAAAATCAAATAAATGTTAAATGAAAGCGATTGTGGGAATAAACATTGAAAAATTATCATTTTGATACTGAATTATTGATCTGGAAACTTTGATAAGTTTTGATAAATGAATAATTTGTATAAATTATTTTATAAATGAAAATAGAAGAAAATATCAAAAATAGAAATAAATTCGGGAAAATTCTAATAAATTTAAAGAATAGTCCATTTGAGGTATAAAAGCCCCTAGAATTATTTCAGAATTTTATTCCTTATTATATTTAAGATATGAATTTTTATATGTTCTGAAGTAAATAAATCATAATAAATACTTAAATAAATTATAAATTCTGATAAAACCTTAGATGCAATATTAAACCATAGAATACAGAATATATAATTTTCATGATTTATGAAGCATCATAAATATTTTTACTAAATATTTCAATTATTGTGAAAATTACAGGAAATAATTTGTTATGAATTGGACTTTGAGATAATTATATGATACTTGATTTCATTGAATAAGTCTTCTGTAAAGTTTGGAGAATTTTTTGTGAACAGAAGCTATATTTAAGCAATTATGGGAATGCTATGAAATTTACCGAAAATAATCTGTTAAGAATTGGATGCTATAAAAATTATGTGATGTTACTGACTTTTGGAAAACAATTCTATAAGTTTTTCAGGATTTATTGGATAGCATTAGGTATTTTGATGAATTTTGGGAATATTGTGGGATTTATATAAAATAATCTGTAAGGAATTTGATGTTGTAAAACTTATGGAAGCTACAAACTGTCCAAATTATGTTCTATAAAATTTTGGTGATTTTTGGACATCAATAGCTAATTTCTATGATTTTTGAGAATTTTTTTTAGAGGCCCGAAGGTGTTTCTATTAATCTTTTACAGTCAATGAAAATCAAAAAATATTTGAAGTATTTTCTGACACTGTGAACTATCTTGTTAGATTTAAGTGGGAAGACACGGTGAGTTCATAGCCCCATTTTCAACCATTTGGTATTCCGTAAAGTTTTGTGGGAAAAGTATACTGTTTGGGTTGATGTATTATTTTGAAAATATTTTTGTTTGCTTACTATCATTTGCGATACAACCATTAGTTCGAATGAGGAACCGTCCGATAATATTAGTAGCGCTACTTAGGAGAATATTTACACTAACCGGATGAGGGTTACTGCTATTTTCCTGCACCTAACGGAATGGGGGTTATGATGTAATATTATCTGATTTTATGGTTATTTCGTGGCAGTATGATTATGTTGTGAACAGGTTTGGTTGTAATTGATACATCAACAAAATATTTGTCTGGATTAAACCTATGTTCTCACCAACATTTTTGTTGACTGGTTTAAGTGTACTTTTTCAGGAAACGATGACTAACACCTTTGACTTTAGTTTTGAGGTCCACAACGGTTGGGGAGAGGTTGTTGGAAGAGTTTGTATGACACTAACAGTCAACATAGTTGACTATAGTGTGTATGTGGGTGCACACTTCCACCGTATCTGAAGACATGCAGTAGTTTAATCTAGCTGTAGAAAGATTATATCTAATTTTGAAAACTTATGTATAAGATGTAATCTCGAATATTAGTAATAAAAGCATGTCTGTGTTATGTTTCTATTATATCTGTGTTTATTTACTATAAACAATGCACTCTGATAAAAGCTAGTCACATTCCACCCGTATCGTTCACGCTTCCGCCGGGATGTGACATTTATGATGTATAAATGAATTAAGTTTGAAACTTTACATGTGCATGTACAGATCTTGGGTTTTAACATCTCGGTTCTAGGGTTTACTTAAAAGCTTTGAAAAGTGAGTTCTAGGTCCATGTTTTTCTTTTTACTTATCTTTGGGCTAATATGCATACTTATATATTATTTAATGAAACTATGATTTCCCACGGCAAAAATGATATTTTTATACTTTTTTGTGATCTTACAGTATGAAAATTGGCACTATTCATCAAACTGGCATTGTTCAAAGTATTCATAATACTATTCAAAGCATTCGTGTTACTAATCAAAGCATTCGTGTTACTGTTCAAAGCATTTTTGTTACTGTTCAAAGCATTTATATTTCTTTTTTAAAGCATTTATGTTACTGTTCAAACCATTTATGTTAGTGTTTAAAGCATTTGCATTACTATTCAAAGAATTTGCATTACTGTTGAAAGCATTTATGTTACTGTTCAAAATATTTGTGTTACTGTTCAAAGCATTCGCATTACTGTTCAATGCATTTGTGTCGATCTTTAAAGAATTTGTGTTACTATTCAAAGCATTTATGTTACTAATTAAAGCAGTTGGTTTACTGTTCAAAGCATTTGTTACTGTTCCTCGCATTGCTTAGTGTTGGCCATTTGCATTGGGTGTACTTATTAGTTGTTCTCCTATATTTGTTAATGTTACTCGCATTGTCTAAGTTTTAGTCATCTGCATTGGGTGTCCGTATTTGTTGTTCATGCGCATTTGTTTACTTCACCCGCATTAGCCAAGTCTAGTCATCCGCATTTTTTTACTCACCTACACTCACTCTTAGCTGCATTAGTGGACACTTAGACTAGTTTCACCATGAATTTTATTCAGCGTTGACTAAGACTTGACTAGATGTTAATGTTTCTTCAATATACAGTTCTCATATATCTAGTTTATACAAATGTATTATCTAATGCTCTAGCTGTATGATAAAATGGAAGATATCCTAAAAGTATCATATATATACATATACACACACACATATATATACACATATATACACACACATATACATATACATATACATATACATATATATATATATATATATATATATATATATAAACAAAGTGGAACACTAAGAATGATAAGGATTATAGTGGAACTTAATTAATGTTACACTAGCTCAAATTATGATTGAAAAGCCTTTCAAGAAATAGACTAGTCCCCACTTATGTGCCGGCTAATTAGCCATCATGCACTATAAGACAAATAGGCCTTTATTCATAAGCAGGTTATGTGCCTTGCAGTATGGGTCAACTGTCAGGGGTTAGTTATCATGATTAACGTGTACTGAAAGGGGGTGACATTTGTTTTCAACAATATTTTTGGGCTCTTGCTTTGTGCAAACCCAATTCTAAAGAAGTGAAAAGAAAATAGGTGAAATGAAGATAATAAACACGGTATAGAATGATGTAATAGTTAAGTAGACTGATATGATAGTTAATATGATTGCGATGAATGATAAATATGTGCTTATAAAATAAAATGAAAGTATATTTCCTATAAAACTAAAACTCACTCAACAACGTTGAGTTCGTATGCATATTACTTGGTAGGAAATGATGAAAGCTAAGGATGGCATGGGGAATAAGTTTACTTTGCTAGCAAAGACTGGCATCTGTTTTTACGATCTAATGTTTTAATTTTGTAAGAAACTATTTTAGTGTTTTGATTAAAGTACAAATGCTTATTATTTAAAATTTATGCAATTTATGAATGATTTAAGTTTTCCATTGTAATGTTTTATTTAGTAATGTATTATGTAATGTATTCTGCTATGAATGACCAACTATGAGGGCTCCCAGAAACGAGGCCTTACAACTTGGTATCAAAGCCAAAGTTTAAGAAAATTAGGTAACTTTATTTTCAAAAACTAAACTTAAACTGAAAATGTAACTAAAGGAAGGGATGCCAGCCAAATTAGACTTGTGACATCTTGTAAAGATTTTTATGTAAATAAGTATTGTATGATTATGTTATTTGCTTATATATCCTTAGTATATTTGAATATCAGTGTGAATTGGGATAGGGAATGTTTAGGGTATGAAAAGTAATGTAAGTAGTCCATTACAACTAGCCACTATCATTGAAAACTTACAATACTTTTCATGATCTAGACTATTACCTTGAATGATAACAACGGTGTTTTGAATCTTATAGGTAACATGAATGACAAGTATGGAAAGTTTTAAGAGAGTAAATCGATAAATAGACCCTCGAAGTAAATACTGTGACATCTGATAATTTCTGTTACCAAACTCCGTTAGTTCCATTAGGCCTTCCATACACGGATCGTGAGCAACACTAGTTGTCGTTGAACGTCGTTGACCTAATAACAATTAACTATGGTTAATAATAATACATTAATTACTAATTTTGATTATTAATATGTGGTTATGTGATTCGTGAATGTTAAATATGATATGTTAATTTTACTTATAATGTGACAACGTGTGATATTTGATTCATGTGTTTGTTGCTAGTTGAAATATACGGTTATCATTGTTGATTAATAATACATGAGTTTTGTAGTTAAAAATTTATTTAAAAAAGTGTTAAAAGATTAGTTATTATAACACATAACAAGGAGGTTTTATTTTATAATTACCATAAAAGTTAATATTACTAAAATCAAACCCTAGCCCCTCTCCCGCACCTCCATTCGGCCGAACACCCTCCCCAACCTCATTCCTTACGATTTTGAACAACTACACAAGCATCCATCGATTTTGGCTTGGTTTCAAGTGTTCCTACGTGTGGCAAGCATAATCCTTGACCTATTGCACAATTTAAGGTGAGTTTTAACAAGCATTTCATGGTTTTTATTCAAGAATAACCCTAGTTCAAATAACACTGATGAAGTTGAAATCGGTATGGTTTGATGATGATTTTGTTAGTAGTATTTTATTGATGCTTGTTTACGTGGATTATGCAAGAATTTCATGGAATCAACGCGTTGTTCATACCTTACTATAAGTAGAAACTTTTGTGCATGAGAATAGGGAATTTGATGAATTGTTTATATTTATCATGTTTAGATGATTGCTATGAACTAGATTAGGTATCAAGTACATGAATTTATGATTAAATTGGATAATAGATTGGTTGTAGGGTGTTACTTTCCTAAAAAGGAAACTTTATTGATGTGAATCATTGGATCTTATGAATTGAGCATGTATATGATGTTAGGATCATGCTAAAATGCTTGATGATGATGTCTAATGCGTTAGATTGCGTTAATTAGGTCATGTGGATACTTGATGGATTATTTAGGAAATCTAAGGTTTTAGGAAATATTGTGCAAGTGATTAGTTATATTATAAAATTGTTGAATTATGTTTGGGGATTATAGTAGGTCATGGTTATGTATGCTAATTGGTATGAATTATGTTGGGAAATATGTTAATGAATATCATACACACATGCAAATCTGAGGCCCCTACTTAGTAGGATGGGCAGGATTTAGGATGTGAATTTGTGAGTGGCTTCAGATGGTATTTTGTATGTGATTAAACTAAATGTGTGATTTTCTAGTTGTGACGTAATTATATTTATGTTAAGCATGATGATCGGGTGAGATTCGCATGTGTTGTATGATAATCTATGTTGGTATGATGATCTTTATAGAACTTAAAATTCTCAATGTGGCATAAGTGAATAACTTGTATGATAATAATGAATAAGGAGTCATTATACTTGATCAAACAACATTTCAATTAATATGTCACCAATGGGTCAAATAGGACAACTAGGTCAAATGTGTCTTTGTTTTCCAAAACCCTTGGGTCAACGTGTTTATTGAGCACTCAGGGTTAAACTTTCTGGCTACGCATACTTATTTACTCACGTGTTCTAGGTAACCTTTGACGGGTTATCCTTCCACTCACCATTAGCTTCTCTATTATTATTCGTTTGCGCACAAGGTGAGTTCAATGCCCCACTTTTATTCACTCTCTTTTTAGGAGAGAAAGCATACTTATATTTCCAAAGGCTTTATTATTATTATAACTTGTGTATAGTATAACATAGTGTGATATACCATTGAAAGTCCTTACACTTTCGGATCGTTAATTAAGGAAATTAGCAGAAAATCTTGGGTAGTACTACTAGGTCTGACAAGCCCTACCCGTACAACTGGAGGTCAAGCAGGTGCAATATTGTCCTAACTGACTAGCAGCATCACGAATTGGTATGTCATGGCGGAAGGCAAATAAACGAACACAGGCAGCTTCGATCGCGAAAGCACTATGGTTATTACTTATGAAATTAGACTAGCTATCTATTTCAATACATTTGCTTATGTTCTAAAAATACCATTGTTTATGATTACTTACAAACGCTTGAATTCACCAACTACCGTGTTGACACTTTTAGTATGCTTTTCTCAGGTTGTTACGAGCATGCTTTTAAAAACTTATTGGTTTACACTTGGTTTTAATGTGTATTTATAAATAATGGTTTGGACACGTGTTTTGTGCATTTTACATTTTAATATTTGGGTTTGAAATATTTACTAAACACTTTAGCTATGTTTTAAAGTTTTTAACTCTGGTTTGTTTTAAATATTACATATAGAGTCGTTCTGAGTAACTAATGACTTGGATCCTGGTTTGTTCACTTTCCTAGTGGTAAATCCCCACACATGGATTTTGAGGGCGTGAAAAATACTACTTTGGGTAAGACTATAAAGATAGTAATGGCTATAGATGATTGTAGGGCAGAGATCAAAGGTCATAGATTTTCCTTTTAGATTACATATTATAACCATAGGTGGCTTTAATATGTAGTTCTAGACATGAATGGGTTAGATGCCTATGAGGCTAATATTACATGTCATGGAAAGATGATCCATTGTAGTCTAGTCATGACATAAGACAATGAAGTTTGTATGATTTCAATAATGGTATTAGTGATGAAGGTAGAAAAGTTTTAGAGGTGAGGTTGTAGAGTTATCTCGCATACATGAAAAGATGCTAAAGTTGAAGTGTTATAGTTTACAGATGTATTCATTTTGTAAACCTTACCCGATGTGCTCTATGAGGACCCTCCTTAAGTGCCACCTGATCGACAGACGTAGTTTCAGGTTCATTTCTTGCCGAGAGCTCACCTCGTAACCAAAAAAATGTACTAATTGGTTAAGTTAGAACTTAAAGAATTAATAACCTAGCTTCAAGACCTTATTATAAAAGGTTATAGCAGAGCGAGCATTTGTTTTGGGAGGATCTGGTGCTACCTGTGAAGAAGAAATATGGAAGTATACACATGTGTAGAGTCTGTAGAGAGCTAAATAAGGAGATAGTGAAGAGCGGACGTTTGTTATCCAATATCAGCAATATGTTCCACCAGTTGTAAGGTGTAAATTGGTTTTCAAGGACCAACCTAGGTCGAGTCATAATCATTTATAGGTTAAAGAGAATGATATCCTAACGATATCATTTCAGACATGGGGGCAATGTTATGTGTTCCTTGTAATGTCGTTGGTCTTAAAAGCGTTCCTACAGCATGTATGGACTTCATTATCAAGATATGTTGTCATGAGTAATAAAATAGTGATAGTATTTATAGATGATATCATCATATACTCTAATAAGCCAGGGAGATCACACATGTCACATCTGTTTAAGAAAGAAACATTGTATGCAAAATCATCAACGTATTTATTCTGTATACATGAAGAATAGTCCTTGAAACCATAACAAATCTTGATGAAGTGAAAGCAGTAAGGTAAGAATTCCCCTAGGATGACTTCTGAGATCCGTGGCTTATGGTAATGACTGGTTAATATAGAAGGTTTGCTCTGGACTTGTCAAGGATAACCTCACCATCAACAAGGTTGAAAAGAAATGATGTAAAGTCTGAATTAGAAGTTTGTTGATAAATGTGATTCAGGAACTAAAGGCGAAAAGTTAACCTAAGCACTGATGACAATCTTATTAGTGGGTGATACAGCCATGTTAAAAGCATTTTCATGGAAGGAAGTAAAATTTTTTTGCAAAAGAGAAAAGTTAAGTTCTAGGTACATCAGGCCATTCAAAATCACTTCTAGGGTTGGAAAAGTGACTCGCAGATTGGAACTCTCTATGTAGTTAAGTGGAATTCATCCTACATGTCATGTATCTCACTTGAACAAGTGATTGGCAGAAGATGACGTGATTATTTCCCTCACCAATATTAAGGTGGATGAAATATAGAATTATATGGAACAACCAGTGGCTATACTAGATCATAAAAAAAGAAGTTATGGAATAAAGTGTTAGCCAAGTTAAGGTATGGTGGAAGCACCGATAGAGATCATAAGAAACATGAGAATTACATGAGGAGATGAAATGACACTACCCAGATCTCATGGGGTAGCAGGTTTTAGGGATGAAACCTAAATAAGGAGGGTGGACTTGTAACACCTGATATTTTAAAAAGAATAGAAAATAGGCAAAAGATGTACTTTCAATAGAAGTGAAGGGGCCAAATGTGGGCAAATGAAACATTAACCCTAATATGAGGATATAAAAGGAAAGGAACAGCCCCCATACATGTTTCTTATGATTGAAACATTCCTAAAGAGCTAGAGAAAAAAAGAGTTTCTGTCGTAGAGAGAGAAACTTGAAGAACAAGCAAAAAGGTAAGACCTTGACTTTATAATACTTCATAGATCTAAGCTTATGATGTGTTTAAAATAATAAAGTTTGAAACTTTACGTGTGCATGTATGTAGATCTTTGGTTTTAACCTCTTTGTTATAGGGTTTACTCAAAAGCTTTAAATGGTGACTTCTAGATTCCTGTTCTTACTATTTTACTTACTTTGGGCTAATATGCATACTTATATATTGCTTTTTTTAACAAAACTATGATTTCAAAAACAAGGTGACATTTTTATGCTCGTTTGTCAAGTTATAATATGAAATCTGGCACTATTCACCAAATGTTCAAAGCATTCGCATTATTGTTCAAAGCATTCACGTTACTATTCAAAGCATTTGTGTTGCTATTCAAAGCAAGGGTGTCACTGTTTATGTAAGGCCCCGTTCCCGGGCACCTCACAGTTGGTCATTCATTGCACATAAAACATTTTAAAACATACATTATTTTGTAGCGGAAATTATAACTTTCATTAGTAATTAAAACCATGTCATTTCATTACATTACAACATTCGTTTTCTTATCAAAATACAATGACATGTCAAAATGTGTATGCCATCCTCAAAATGTTACCCGTAGCTTATGCATCCATGCCTGCAACTCCTGAGCATTAACAAAATACCTGCCAACTATCATGCATACATAAGTCAGCGATACTGAGTGAGTTCTAGTTTTTATAACAAAATACTTTACTTCCTTTAAAACTAATCTTTACATTCAACCGTGGTCATACATCATACGTACACTTATTCTATATTCCTTGCTCATTTTATTCTTTTGTACTTTCTTCGTTTCATTCTTTTATTTACTTTCATGTTCATACTTTCGTTCATGCTTTTCACTATCTCTTACTTTCCTCTCTTTTTCTTTCTTTTTGTACTTTACGTTCGTTAGTTGCCATACATCATACATACATACTGATAATAATTATTATTACTATCTTCATCATCATTCGTTCATTCATTCATTCATCCGCTCATTACTCATCATTACTCGAATCTTGTCTCATGCAATATCCCCGACTCATGCTCGAAAGCTGATACTATGTCGGGACCTGTACACAAACCCCCGACTCATGTCCGAAGACTGACACAACACCGGGATACGCGACAAAGAATGCAACACCCCCGACTCATGTCCAAACACTGATACTGTGCCAGAGCCTGAAACCGAATCCCCGACTCATGTCCGAAGACTGACATAGTACTGGAGCGTGCAACAAGGCCGCATCTCTTTTGTCTCATGCAATACCCCCGACTCATATCCTAAGACTGATGCTGTGCCGGGGGCTGATAAACAAACCCTCGACTCGTGTCCGAAGACTGACACAACATCGGGGTACACGACACGGATCTCATCATCCGTCATTTCCATTCTCATCATTCTTTATATCACCTGTTCGTTCGTTTCGTACTTTATCATTATCTTTCACTTCGTTACATAATACTATACGTTTATTCATTTACTCATTCATACATCACATCACGTAAAGTCATACATAATATATTACAAAACATAATATGTACATTTTGAAAACTCTTTAACGAAGAAAGATAACATGTCACTCACCCAGATACACCTCATAATCTTTATCACATCATCATGTACACATCAAGCATAGGCTATCACATCATAACATGGCCTATCTCCCCATTCTACCATTTAAAACCACTTAGAATATCCTAAGTCCAAAATGGGCACATGGGACTTCTCGAGCGCATGAGCATAAAATTCTAAGTGTAAAACAGTCTGGCCGCATGGTCACTTTTTGGGCGTATGAGCCCTGTTTGGGCGCTTCACCACTATGTAGGCGCATGGCGCCTATTCAGGCGCATCAACACTTAGCTGTTTTAACAACTTGGGTGCATAGGAACTATTGTAAGGCCCCGTTCCTAAGACGCTTACAGCTGGTCAATTATTGCACTTAAAACATATAATTATTTAACTTTACTAAAATCATGCAACAGAAACTTTTAAAACAAACACTTCATTTTTATGTAAATGCTTTTGCAAGATAATACAATATTCATTACAAAACATCGTTTGTACGCATTACAATGCAAAAACATTATATAAAAGAATGTCATCCAAAATGAGCCAAGTAGCCGCCTCGTGCCATCCTCAGCAATCACTACCTGCCAACTGGAAACCCATCAAAAGTCAACGTTGCTGAGTGAGTCTAGTTTTATAATAAAACATACTTTTTCTTTCGTTAAAACCCGTTTCTTTACTTTCATGCGATCATACATCATACGTACACATAGATAATATCATTATTATCTTCATCATTCATTCTTTCTTTCATTCATTCTTTAACTTTCGTTCATTTATCGTACTTTCTTGTCACTCTTACTCTTTCATCATTACCTCTTTTCTTTCCATCAACCATAAACCTTACCCTTCTGTTTCGTGGTAGTGGACCTAGGCCTATCATAGACCTTCTATAACGGTGCACCGCACCTCTGGCCATAGTACCTAAGGTAAAGTTTAGGTGTACCATTGCCATATGCAATACCCTTCTGTTCCCGGTACTAGACCTAGGCCTATCATAGACCTTCTATAACGATGCACCGCACCTCTGGTCACAGCACCTAAGGTATGCAGCAATGGTTCCATACAAATGGTCAATCACAGTGTCAAGCTTTACCCTCTTCATGGCACACTTCCATGATTACTGAGGTCGAATGACAAGGATCCCATTTCGAGCTTGTTGCAACAACAAGGTCGCTCACCTCATACATTTGCTTGCAAGCCTTTCTTACTTTCATTCATTCATTCGTTAATGCATGCATTCATTCATTATGTTCCTCTTTCATTATCTTTCACTTTACGTTACATAATACTTTCGTTTCATTAATTAACATAACACGTAAAGCCACGGGAAAGATAAACGTACATCATAATAAGGAACATCAACATACACAGTAGCATCATCATACAAGGCATCATCGCACATACATAACATACATCATGCATAAACATGCAACATCATCATGGCCAACATACCCTCTAAGATCCCCAACAATCATCTTACTTGAACTTACGGAAACTTCCACGTCAAAACTTACATCTGCACTTTCCCCCAAAACTCAGTACTTAACTACGCTTTTCCTCGGGTACACCAGCTCTATTTGGGCGTATGGGAACCCTTCAGTCGCATGGCCTCCAGGAGACTGAACATCATGCGAATAACCCATGCGGATGAACATCAATGCGGATGAACACCCCGTCATGTGAATGGACCTCATGCAGATGGACACCAATGCGAATGAGCACTTATGCGAATGGGCTCTCATGCGGATGGACTCAATGTGAATGAGTACTTATGCGAATGGGACCTCAGTCTCATGACTCCCCATGTGACTGGCCCCCCAGTCATGCGACTGAACCTCAGTCGTGCGAATGAACTCCAATCGTACTTCAATCGGCCGTATGGCCTCCAGTCGGTTGCCTAGCCCTAGCTGATGCAGAATGCAGTTCATCCCGAACCCAATCTGCCATTTTTGACCTCCAAGCTCATCCAAACCCATTCTAAGCCCAAATCAACCATCCTAAACCTTAGGAATGCATACCACAACCCCATTCAAGCGCACACAAGCCCGGAAACAAACTCCAAACGCATCACACACAAACACATACAAATGGGTCAAATACACACACATAAAACGGGTTTCAGATGTGTTCCATCCTCAAAACCATTCAAAAACATGTAAAAGAGGGGTCCTAGAACTCACACAAACTACCCCGAGAAGTAGAGCTTCGATTTGACCCGCTACACGACGATTTTCGCGCTCGAATCCACCCGATTCAACCCTTTTCTCCCTTTTCTCTCTTCTTTCTCTCTTTTGTTGAAGTCTTTGCAAGTGTGGGGTGGGTGTGGGCTGCCCTCCCCTCTTAATCCCCTACTCTTCCAAACTTTCTCCCATTTTGGCAAATTTGGTCCTCCGACTTTGGACTTTATTTCTTTTTCTTCTTTCGTCGGCTTCAAAGAAAATATCCGGGTGTTACAAGTCCAACCCCCTTATATAGGTTTCATCCGATAAATCTGTCATTCCTCAAACAACGTGGGTAATGATGTCTCATTTCTTCTTCGGTCTCCCATGTTGACTCGGATCCCTTCCTGTGCTTCCACTGTACACGCACAAGAGGAACCACTTTATTTCTCATCCTCTTCTCTTTTCGATCGATGATTGCCACTGGTTGCTC
The DNA here is from genome assembly GCA_024085815.1 of Flaveria linearis. Taxonomy (NCBI): domain Eukaryota; kingdom Viridiplantae; phylum Streptophyta; class Magnoliopsida; order Asterales; family Asteraceae; genus Flaveria; species Flaveria linearis. Next base: position 56,345,633 of record CM044004.1, on the reverse strand, counting down.
CACATAATTGAGCCGTTCGTCTACTTTGATATCCTCCATTGGAACAATCATATCTTCATCTGCCAAGCACTTCCTTAGATGAGATACGTGGAATGTCAGGTGAATTCCACTTAACTCATCTGGTAACTCCAATCTATAGGCCACCTCTCCTACTCGAGCAATGATTCGGAAAGGGCCTATGTATCTCGGGCTCAACTTGCCCCGCTTTCGGAAACGAATGATACCCTTCCAAGGTGAGACCTTCAACATAACCCGGTCACCCACCTGGAACTCAATCGGTCTGCGTCGTTTATCAGCATATGACTTCTGTCTATCTTTGTCTGCCTTCATGAAAGCTTTGATCCTTTCAAGCTTTTCAGTCGTAGCCTCGATCACCTCAACGCTCCCTAACTCTTTATGACCAATATCACCCCAACAAACGGGTGTTCTGCATCTCCTACCATATAGCATCTCATAAGGTGGCATACCAATGCTGGCATGATAGCTGTTGTTGTATGAGAATTCAGCTAACGGTAAGTGGTCATCCCAACTTCCCCCAAAATAAATCACACATTCCCGAAGCATGTCCTCCAATATTTGAATGGTCTTTTCTGACTGACCATCAGTCTAAGGATGATAAGTCGTGCTAATATGTAACCTTCCAGAATTTGGATGTGAACCGGGTGTCACGATCAGACACAATAGACACCGGCACACCATGACGAGTTACAATTTCCTTGATGAATAGATCAGCCAACCTTTCAGATGAATACGTCTTGCGGATCGGTAGGAAGTGAGCACTCTTCGTCAAGCGGTCAATAATCACCCATATAGCATCATACCCTTTCGGAGTACGCGGCAGCTTCGTAATGAAATCCATGGTGATGTGCTCCCACTTCCATTCCGGCATATCCAAAGGTTGGATCTTCCCATATGGCTTTTGATGCTCGGCCTTCACTTGCAAGCAAGTAAGGCACTAACTCACATACTCCACTACGTCACGCTTCATACCCGGCCACTAATAATCTTTCTTCATGTCTTGGTACATCTTTGTAGCATCGGGATGAATAGAGTATCGAGCCTTATAAGCTTCATCCATAATCTTCACCCGTAGATCCCCAAAACGAGGAATCCACATCCGCCCGAATCGGGTTCTAACACCGAGTGTGTTTTCACCCAATTCCGCAACCTGACCTCTCATCCTTTTAGAGTTAAGACGTCTTCTTTTAATGCCTCATCTTGAAACTATTTGACTTGCTTCATCACATCAGAGGTCATAATCAGCTGATACGCCTTCACCCGAATCGGCTCGGGTCTTTCCTTTCGGCTAAGGGCATCCGCCACCACGTTGGCTTTGGCCAGATGAAAATGGATCTCACAATCATAATCCTTTATGAGCTCCAACCATCTTCTTTGCCTCATGTTCAAGTCCTTCTGCTCGAAGAAGTACTTCAAGCTCTTGTGGTCAGTGAAAATGGTGCACTTCGTCCCGTAGAGATAGTGCCTCCAAATCTTTAGTGCAAAGACCACATCTGCTAGCTCCAAGTCATGAATAGGATTGTTAACCTCATGAACCTTCAATTGATAGGATGCGTAGGCTATAACTTTTCCTCTCTGCAATAACACACACCCCAACCCCGAGTAGGAAGCATCATAATAAACCACCTGATCTTCACTTCCATCGGGTAATGACAATACAGGAGCTTGAGTCAATCTCGCCTTTAATTCCTCAAATGCCTTCTCCTGAGCTTGACCCCACACAAACTTTACATCTTTCAAGGTCAACTTGGTTAGTGGAGAAGCGATCTTAGAGAAGTCTTGAATAAATCTTCGGTAGTAGCCCGCCAAACCCAAGAAACTACGGATTTCAGATGGCGTCTTTGGAGACTTCCATTGCATCACCGCTTCCACCTTTGCTGGATCCAGCATAATCCCTTCCGTAATCTCCACGTGACCCAAGAATTGAACTTCTCGTAACCAAAATGCGCATTTGGAGAACTTAGCATACAAGTTCTCCTTTCTCAATGTCTCCAACACCTCCCGAATGTGACCGGCGTGCTCGATCTCACTCTTCGAATAAATCAGGATATCATCAATAAACACAATCACTGATTTATCCAACATCGGCCGACACACTTGGGTCATCAATTCCATAAAAGCAGCTGGCACATTGGTCAACCCAAAAGACATGACAAGAAACTCGTAGTGACCGTAGCACGTGTGAAAAGCTGTTCTAGGAATATCTTGCTCCTCACCTTCAACTGATGGTAGCCGGATCGAAGGTCGATCCTTGAAAACCAACTGGCACCTTGAAGCTGATCGAACAAATCATCTATCCTCGGTAATGGGTACCGATTCTTCACCGTCAACTTGTTCAGCTCACGGTAATCTATACACATCCTCATACTACCATCTTTCTTCTTTACGAATAAACCGGAGCACCCCAAGGAGAGATACTCGGTCTAATGAACCCCTTATCAAGCAGCTCTTGAAATTGCTCCATCAACTCCTTCATCTCAGTCGGAGCCAACCGATACGGTGCCTTGGCAACAGGTTGGGCACCCGGTATCAGATCAATCTGAAACTCGGTCTCTCGGTCAGGTGGCACTCCTGGTAAGTCTTCTGGGAACACGTCTGGAAAGTCACACACGACCGGAACATCGGATAGTTGTGGTGTTGGCGTATCCACATCCTTCACATAAACCAAGTAGGCGCTACAACCACGCCTCATGCACTTTCCGGCCACCGCCATTGAGATTACTTTCGGAATCGTAGTAACCCGATCACCATAAACCATCACCGAACTACCATCGGGCGCTGTTAAACAAATCATCTTCTTGCGACATACAGTGTTCGCGTCAAAGTCCGCTAACCAATCCATCCCAAGAACCAAATCGAAACCACCTAAGGTCATCACGAATGGTATAACCGGAAATTTATGACCCTTTAATTCCACATCACAACCCTCTATCATCTCAGAAATCCTGGTAGACTTACCTATGGCAGTTTCTACATCAAATGGCGCATCAACACCTCTACTACTAACTGGCAGCTTAGTACAGAAAGTAGCAGAAATAAAAGTTTTACTAGCACCAGAATCGAACAACAAAGACTCTAAAGTTTGGTTCACTAGAAACATAACGGACATAAATCAGGGTCCATCCTAGCTTCCTCTTGTGTCATAGTGAATGCCCTGGTGCTCGCCCTTGGTCCTTCACTCCCCGTCTTCTTCACTCCGGAACCCTCAGCCCTAGGCTTCTAATAATCCTTACTTACGTGTCCCTCCATGCCACAGTTAAAGCACTGGACCGTACGACAGTACCTGGCTATATGCCCCGCCTTCCCATATCTGAAGCGCACGTTCGACCCCAGCCTACATTCCCCACTATGCTCTCTCCCACACCTACCGCACTTCTTCATACCGCACCTGATGTGACCACACGGCGGTCATCCACTCGTGCCTTCTTGTTACCCGTCGAGGCATCACCCCGACCAAACCTCTTCCCACTCCAGCTTCGATCACCACCACCTTTCCTACTACCTTCAGCCACCACCACTACAGCCCTCTCATCATATAGTCTCCCCGCCAAATCCATCACCGACCTAAACGTGCTCGGCCGGGCAGCGATCATATGTCTACGAATATCTACTGGTAAACCCTGAATGTACCTCTTAATCTCCCGTGATAGAGGCGTCACCTGATCCGGCACCAGACATGCCATCTCGTTGAACTTTATGGTGTACTGCTGATGTGTCATGGTTCCCGCCTCCAGTTGCAGGAACTCCCTCTCAACCTTGTCCATCTCCCGGTGAGGACAGAACTCCTCAATAACCAACTTCTTCAGTTTCGACCATCTCATTCTCCCAATTGCCCTGCTACCCTCGGCTTGGACTATGCTCTCCCGCCAGCATAAAGCCGAGTCCACAAAAGAATGGGCAACAAACTTCACTTTTGGTCCTCCCGGCACTCGCTGATATTCAGAACAGCTTCCATTTCCCTCTCCTATCGGTGAACAGCAGCAGCAGTGCCATTTCCATCAAAAGTAGAGGGCTTGCATCGTTGAAACGCCCCGTAGTTATAGCCTTGTGTGGCTCTGCATATGCTCTTCCTCCTCCTCCTCATCATCGGAGGGAATCGTCTCAGTCTCATGTTTCTCCCGACCTCCCGAAGGCCGGTTCCTCTCTTGTCTTTCCCCTTCCCGTACTGCCTTAATCACTTCACTCACCACAGACGGTAAGATTGTCTACATGACTTGATGCACTTCTTCAACCACCGCCTCTTTCATCGAGGCCCTCAAGTTTGCGCTCTCATCCCCACCCTCCAGATGAGGGTCTCGGGTCCTTCAGGAACCACCCTTTCAACTCTAGGCCTGCCTCTTTTGGGCCGCGATGCAGCACCAAGTCCACCCCGCAAGGCTTTAGATGATCTACCACCGGCCATCCCTATCACACACTGAAATATTCAAACACCAACACGGTCATTCAAGGGAACAGGTCAGTTTATGTCAAGTATAGTAAGTCCCTAATTACAGTGGTCAGTTGTGATTAGCCACTTACTTTACTCTTCAAACCCCAAGCATTACCTGTCCTGACTACATCCGTATTTAAATCTACAAACAGCACATATTCACATACCATGCGCATATAATACCGGTTAACATTAAGAAAATACCTGATGGCATGCAGCTACTCAGATTGGCATTCCTTCCCTTTCCTTCCCATTCTCAGTTTAATTTAAGGTTTATTTTAAAATTTTACCCATTTCACTTAAACTTTGTTCTGATACCAACTTGTAAGGCCTCGTTCCCGGGACGCTTATAGATGGTCAATCATCGCACTTAAAACATAAAATTATTTAACATTACTAAAATCATGCAGCAGAAACTTTTAAAACAAACACTTCATTTATATGTAAATGCTTTTGCAAGATAATACAACATTCATTACAAAACATCTTTTGTTCGTATTACAATGCAAAACATTATACAAAAGAATGCCATCCAAAATGAGCCAAGTAGCTGTATCGTGCCATCCTCAGCAAGCACTACCTGCCAACTGAAACACATTAAAAGTCAGCGTTGCTGAGTGAGTCTAGTTTTATAATAAAACATACTTTTTTTCGTTAAAAACCGTTTCTTTACTTTCATGCAATCATACATCATACGTACACATAGATAATATCATTATTAACTTCATCATTCATTCTTTCATCATTTATTCTTTAACTTTCGTTCATTCATCGTACTTTCTTGTGACTCTTACTCTTTCATCATGACCTCTTTTCTTTCCATCAACCATAAACCTTACCCTTCTATTTCGTGGTACTGGACCTAGGCCTATCATAGACCTTCTATAACGGTGCACCGCACCTCTGGCCACAGTACCTAAGGTAAAGTTTAGGTGTACCATTTCCATATGCAATACTCTTCTGTTCATGGTACTGGACCTAGTCCTATCATAGACCTTCTATAATGGTGCACCGCACCTCTGGTCACAACACCGAAGGTATGCAGCAATGGTTTTATACAAATGGTCAATCACAGTGTCAAGCTTTACCCTTTTCATGGCACACAACCATGATTACTGAGGTCGAATGACAAGGATCCCATTTCGAGTCTGTTACAACAACAAGGTCGCTAACCTCATACATTTGCTTGCAAGCCTTTCTTACTTTCATTCATTCATTCCTTAATGCATGCATTCATTCATTATGTTCCTCTTTAATTATCTTTCACTTTACGTTACATAATACTTTCGTTTCATTCATTAACATAACACGTAAAGCCACGGGAAAGATAAACATACATCATAATAAGGAACATCAACATACACAGTAGCATCATCATACATGGCATCATCACACATACATAACATACATCATGCATAAACATGCAACATCATCATGCCCAACATACCCCGTAAGATCCCAACAATCATCTTACTTGAACTTACGAGAACTTCCAAGTCAAAACTTACATCTGCACTTTCCCCCGAAAGTCAGTACTTAACTACGCTTTTCCTCAGGCACACCAGCCCTATTTGGGCATATGGGCACCCTTCAGTCGCATGGCCTTCAGGCGATTGAACATCATGCGAATAGACCCATGCGGATGAACATCAATGCGGTTGAACACCCCAGTCGTGCGAATGGACCTCATGCGGATGGACACCAATCCGAACGAGCACTTATGCGAATGGGCTCTCATGCGGATGGACTCAATGCGAATGGGACCTCAGTCGCATGACTCCCCATGCGACTGGCCCCCCAGTCATGCGATTGAACCTCAGTCGTGCGAATGAACTCCAATCGCACTTCAATCGGCCGTATGGCCTCCAGTCGGTCGCCTAGCCCTAGCTAATGCAGAATGCAGTTCATCCCGAACCCAATCTGCCATTTTCGACCTTCAAGCTCATCCAACTCATTCTAAGCCTAAATCAACCACCCTAAACCTTTGGAATGCATACCACAACCCCATTCAAGCACACAGAAGCCAGGAAACAAACTCCAAACGCATCACATGCAAACACATACAAATAGGTCAAACACACACACACATAAAACGGGTTTCAGATGTGTTCCAGCCCTAAAACTATTCAAAAACATGTAAAAGAGGGGTCCTAGAACTCACACAAACTACCCCGAGAAGTAAAGCTTCAATTTGACCCGCTACACGACGATTTTTGAGCTCGAATCCACCCGAACCAACCCTTTTCTCCCTTTTTCTTCTTTCTCTCTTTTGCTGAATTCTTTGCAAGTGTGGGGAGGGTGTGGGCTGCCTTCCCCTCTTAATCTCCCACTCTTCTAAACTTTCTCCCGTTTTGGCAAATTTGATCCCCTGACTTTAGACTTTATTTCTTTTTCTTCTTTCGTCGGCTTCAAAGAAAATATCCAGGTGTTACAACTATTTGGGCGCATGGCCCAACACTTGGGCTCCTGAGCAAATCTTGGGCGCATGGGAACACTATTTAGGCGCATGGCTCACACTTGGGCGCATGGCCAACACTTAGGTGCATGGCCAATCATGCTAGGCGCATGGGACCATTCTGAGTTATTTCTAAGACATCGCAACATAGATCTAACATACTAAGGGCACCTAAACATGCTAAACATCAATTTCTAGCCCATAATCAAACTCTAAAACATGCATACATACATCATTTTCGAACATAAGGCTGTAGCCCACGGTTACTCTTAAAATGTTTACTTAGTATGCATAATAGCCCCGAAAACATTGACAATCAGTAAAGAGGGGTTCTAGAAACTCACCTTGAAGCAAATCTTCAAGCTAAACACTTTCACTAGCAAATTCAACTTCAAATTCTCGAAAACCAACTCTAAAACATCAAGAATTCGGTCAACCAGTCATGAATTCGGTTAAAATCGAACATAAACTCAAAAAAACTTACCTTTGAAGCTTCTTCTTCCTTTCTTTTTCTAAAAACCGAGAGCTTTTCTTCTTCTTCTTCTTCAACCGAGAGCAAAAGCAGTTTTCTGCTTCAATGTGGGCGGCCATACCCATTTTAATATAAAATATTAGACTTTTGTACTTTGTACACTTTACCCCCTTCCACTTGTGTCCATTTTTTTCTTTCTAGATACTTTTCTTTTTCTCTTCTTTTTAATAAAATTCAGGGTGTTACAAGTCCACCCCCCTTATATAGGTTTTGTCCCCGAAACATGTCGCTTCTCGAACAGTTACGGGTGACAGTGTCGCACCTCTTCCTTGTCCTTACACATAGGCTTTGTTCCCTTTGGGCTCCACCGTACTTGCACTAGTGAAACCACAATTCTCCTTAGACCCTTTTCTTCCTTCTATCAGAAACAATCATAAGTTGTTCCTCGTAGTTGATTCCTTCACCCATCTCAGTATCTTCTAGTGGCACAATCATATCCTCATTGATTGAGCACTTTCCTGGATGAAGCCTTCATCATAGTCCATTGTCATAGGTCGGCACCGAACTTTTGTCGGGCACTGTTAATCAACCCATCTTCTGGCAACACTCGGGTTTGCCTCATAAGTTACTGTTCAATTCACCCGGAGGTGTATGTCTATCCACCTACGTCTATTATAGATGGTCTAACAAAAAACAAGCGCTCTCTCAATTCTATTGCGTGATTCTTTAGTGCATCAGGTAATCTGGTAGACTTACTCATAGTAGTTTCTATGTCGAATGACATCGATCTTCCTACTCCTAACATGCTTGATCATAGAAGGCAGGAGAAATGAAACTACTACTAGCACCATAATCAAAGCATAGATGAACAAATCTAAATTGCCAAAAACATACCTGACGTTACTTCAGAGTCTGATCTAGCCTCCTCCCGGTCATAGCAAAGGCTCTACCCTTCATCCTTTGTTCTCCTTCCTCATACCGGAGCTTCCTGCCCTCGACTTCTTGCAATCTCTACTCATGTGTCCAATCTTGCCACAGTCATAGCATTTAGCCATTTGACAATCTCTCGCCCTGTGGCCCTCCTTCCCACACTGGAAGCAAACGTTCAGTCCCCACTTACACTCCCCATCGTGGCCTCTACCACACCTCTTGCATACCTCTTCCCTCCTTGTTACCCTCTTCCGATCATCGAACTTAAATGTCTCTCCTCCAGACACAACTCCACCATCATTTCCTCGCCTTCCATTCCCATTCTTAACATAGTTCAGCTCCTCCTCTTCATCTGTTATCACCATCGCCTCTCGCTCATCGTACAATCTCCCAGCTAAGTCGACCACCGATCTATATGTACCTTCCATTCCCATTCTTAACATAGTTCAGCTCCTCCTCTTCACCTGGTCGGGCAGCGATTAGATGTCTGCAGATATCTACTGGCAGTCCTTGAATGTGCCTCTTAATCTTTCGTGACACAGGCTTCACCTAATCTGGCACCAGCCTAGCCATCTCGTTGAATTTAGTGGTGTACTGCTGTTGTGTCATTGTTCCCGCCTCTAGCTGCAAGAACTCTCATTCGATCTTGTCCAATTCCCGGTGAGGACAAAACTCCTCGATCACCAGCTTCTTCAGTTCACTCCACCTCAATCTCTCGATTGCCCTGGTACCCTCAGCTTAAACAATGTTGTCCCACCAGCATAAGGCTGAGTCCACAAACGAGTGGGTAACAAACTTTACCTTTTGATCCTCTCGGCACTCGCTGATATCGAGTACCGCATCCATCTCTCTCACCCAACAGTGAGCAGCCGCATCACTCCGGTTTCCATCAAACGTTGGGGGCTTGCATCTTTGGAATGCCCCGTAGTTACAACCACGTGCAGTTTCCTACACCGCTTCTTCCTCCTCCTCCTCACTAGAGACAACCGTCTCAGTCTGCGGTCGTTCCCTTTCTTCTCTTCATGTGGTCCTTCTCCTCTCTTTCCTCTCGTCCTCCCTTACCGCCTTAATCACTTCAGTCACTACAGACGGCAGAATCATCTACATGACATGATGCACTTCCTCTACCACCTCCTCTTTCACTGAGGCCCTTAAGTTTGCACTTTCATCGCTACCCTCCTGCTGATGCACCTCGGGCTCTTCACGGGCCTCTCAGTCAGCCTGGTTTCTCGTGACATGCGGTTCAGTACTACGTCCTCCCTGTGCTCCTCCCCTAGAGGCCTTAGAGGATCTACCTCCAACCATTCTCTAATCACTATAGATTCAAACACTAACACGGTCATTCAAAGAATAACTAAGTTTATGTCATGTATAGTAAGTCCTTAATTACAGTGGCCAGTTATGATTAGCTACTTACTTACTCTTCATACCCTAAGCATTTCCTATCCTGACTATATTAGTATCTATATCTACACAAAAGCACACTATCCACATAACATGCGTACATGATACCGGTTAACATTTACTTACATAAAGCGTTTAGATAAAACCTTTACCTGCAGGCACGTAGCTACTAGGACTGGCATCCCTTTCTTTTTGTCCCATTCTCAGTTTAAGATTAGGTTTTGAAAATATTTACCCAAATCACTTAAACTTTGTCTCTGATACCAACTTGTAAGGCCCCGTTCCGGGCACCTCACAGTTGGTCATTCATCGCACATAGAACATTTTAAAACATACATTACTTTTGCAGCAGAAATTAAAACTCTCATTAGTAATTAAAAACATGCCATTTCATTACATTACAACATTCGTTTTCTTATCAAAATACAATGACATGTCAAAATATGGATGCCAGCCTCAAAATGCTCCCCGTAGCTTATGCATCCATGCCTGTAACTCCTCAGCATCAACAAAATACCTGCCAACTATCATGCATACAAAAGTCAACGACGCTGAGTGAGTTTTAGTTTTTATAACAAAATACTTTACTTCCTTTAAAACTAATCTTTACATTCAACCATGATCATACATCATACGTACACTCATTCTATATTCCTTGTTCATTTTTATTATTTCATACTTTCATCGTTTCATTCTTTTATTTACTTTCATGCTCATACTTTCGTTCATGCTTTTCACTATCTCTTACTTTCCTCTCTCTTTCTTTCTTTTCGTACTTTACGTTATTTAGTTGCCATACATCATACATACATACTGATAATAGTTATTACTATTATCTTCATCATCATCATTCATTCATTCATTCATCCGCTCATTACTCATCATCACTCAAATCTTGTCTCATGCAATATCCCCGACTCATGCTCGAAACCTGATGTTGTGTCGGGGCCTGTACACAAACCCCCAACTCATATCCGAAGACTAACACAACACCGAGATACGCAACAAAGATTCCATCTCGTATGCAACACCCCCGACTCATGTCCGAAGACTGATACTGTGCCGGGGCCTGAAACTAAACCCCCAACTCATGTCCAAAGACTGACATAGTACCGTAGTATGCAACAAGGCCTCATCTCTTTTTTCTCATGCAATACCCCCCGACTCATGACCGAACACTGATGTTGTGTCGGGGCCTGATAAACAAACCATTGACTCATGTTCAAAGACTGACACAGCACCAGAGTATGTGACACGGATCTCATCATACGTCATTTCCATTCTCATCATTCCTTATATCACATGTTCGTTCGTTTCATACTTTATCATTATCTTTCACTTCGTTACATAATACTTTACGTTTATTCATTTACTCGTTCATACATCACATCACGTAAAGTCATACATAATGTATTACAAAACATAATACGTACGTTTTGAAAACCCTTTAATGAAGAAAGATAACATGTCACTCACACACATACACATCATTATCTTTATCACATCATCATGCCACATCAAGCATAGGCTATCACATCATAACAGCCCATTCAACCACTTAAAACCACTTAGAATATCCTAAGTCTAAAACGGGCGCATGGGACTTCTCGGGCGCATGAGCATAAAATTCTAAGTGTAAAACAGTCTGGGCGCATGGGTACTATTTAGGCGTATGAGCCCTGTTTGGGCGCTTCACCACTATACAGGCGCATCAACACTTTGCCATTTTAACAACTTGGGCGCATGGGAACTATTTGGTGCATGGCCCAACACTTAGGCTCCTGAGCAAATCCTGGGCGCATGGGAACACTGTTTAGGCTCATGGCCTACACTTGGGCGCGTGGGCAGCACTTAGGCGCATGGCCAATCATGCTAGGCACATGGGACCATTCTGAATTATTTCTAACACATCTCAAACATAGACTAACATACTAAGGGCACCTGAACATGCTAAATATAAATTTCTAGCCCATAATCAAACTCTAAAACATGCATACATACATCATTTTCGAACATAAGGTTGTAGACCCACGGTTACCTTTAAAATGTTTACTTAGTATGCATAATAGCCCCGAAAACATTGAAAATCAGTAAAGAGGGGTTCTAGAAACTCACCTTGAAGCCGATCTTTGAGCTAAACACTTTCACTAGCAAATTCAACTTTAAGTTCTTGAAAACCAACTCTAAAACATCAAGAATTCGGTCAACCACTCATGAATTCGGTTAAAACCGAACATAAACTCAAGAAAACTTACATTTGAAGCTTCTTCTTCCTTTCTTTCTTTAAAACCGAGAGCTTTTCTTCTTCTTCTTCTTCAACCAAGAGCAAAAGCAGTTTTCCGCTTTAATGTGGGCGGCCATACCCATTTTAATATAAATATTAGACTTTTGTACTTTGTACACTTTACCCCTTCCACTTCTGTCCATTTTCTTTTCTTTCTAGATAATTTTCTTTTGCTTGTCTTTTTAATAAAATTCAGGTGTTACGGTTTAAATAATTTGTGTTACTATTTAAATCATTCGCAATACTGTTTATAGCATTTGTGTTACTGTTCAAATTATTTTTGTCACTGTTCAAAGCATTCGCATTACTATTCAAAGCATTTACATTACTATTCAAAGCATCCGCATTACTGTTCAAAGCATTCTCCTTTCTATTCAAAGCATTAGTGTTATTGTTTAAAGCATTCACGTTACTATTTAAATCATTTGTGTTACTGTTCATAGCATTTGTGTTATTGTTCAAAGCATTTATTATTGTTCCCTGCATTGATTAAGTGTTGGTCATTGGCATTGGTATACTTATTAATTGTTCACTCGTATTTGTTAATGTTACCTGCATTGACTAAGTGTTGGTCATCCATACTGGGTGCCGCATTAGTTGTTCACCCATATTTGTTTACTTCACTCCCATTTGCTAAGTATAGGCATCTGTATTTGTTTACTCACCCGCATTCACTGTTATCCGCCTTAGTGGACACTTAGAATAGTTTCATTATGAATTTCACTAAGCCTTGACTAAGAGTTGACTAGGTCTTAGTGTTTCTTTGATATGCAATTCTCATATATTCGGTTTGTATAAATGTGTTCTCTATGCTCCATGTTTTATGATGAAATGCAAGATATCTTGAAAGTATTATATATATAACAAAGTGGAACATTAAGGATGAGAAGAAATAGAATAAAGATAAAAAAAAATGGAACACGGTTTTTATGTCAATACTAAGTACTGGGTTAGAAGTAATTTTTAGTGGTCCTTTTTTAAAGCATTGTAAATTTTAGTTTGTTGATACTATGCAAAAGAAAATCGTCCCAAAGCACCGGTTTCTAACTTTGATTTACCAACAGGAGAGAATTATTGGGTTCGCAGTGGACTCATATTGCTCACGGGATGAAAATCTAGGTATTCCCGCAATCGAGTTGGCAGGTGGTTTGGCACCTAATGACGGATTTTGGAATTGGCATGTAAGGCTAGGTTTACTCTCAAAATGTACTCTACGATAAGTTCAATGCCCTTATGGCTTTTGAGAAGCTTCTAAGTTATAATGATCTTAATACCAAATTTCACTTCATCCCTTAATTATCCTGGAATTGTAACAACAAATCCTGAAGGATTCTAGGAGGCCACCCACTCGATAGGCAGTTGCTCAAAAACCTTATGGTCGCTTGTTACTATGGTCATTTGTTCGAGTCTTGAAAGGGCTTCTATATGATCCTTATATTCTGTCCACCCGAAATGAAGTTGCATCGCTTGGTTAAATTCCATCTACTACTAGGTAAAAGGAAACCAGTTGAACCTGTCTTTCGACTTCAATTCCTTGGAACTCGAAATATTATTTAGCTTTATAGAACCAAAGATGTTACGAAAAAAGCCTTGTTCGTTTTGTTCATTAAAGAAAATGAGTTGTTCTGTTTATGGCCACTTACTAAATAAATTTTCTTGTATGTATTCGTTAATTAAGGAAATTAACATTTTCATAAAGTGTTCATGAACACTTACCGAACGTAAACGAACACAGGCAAACGAACATAAAAAAATGTTCATTAACATAAACAAACACAAACAAAAAGTTCCTAAACACAAAAATACACACGATCATATACTTATTTTATAATAAAATCACAAACATTACACAAAATCCACCAAATATAAATAAATACTTAACATAATTATCACAAACAAAACTTTTAAGTGAACGAACACAAACGAACGAAAACGAACACATTACCAAAAGTTCACGAACATAAATGAACGAACACGACCTCTGTTCATGTTCGTTTCGTGTTCGTGTTCGTTCATATATTAAATGAACAAATATAAACGAACTTCCCGCCAAACGATTCACGAACTATTCGCTGAACGTTCAGTTCGTTTGCAGCCCTACAAAGATGGGTCACCATCATCAAATTCAGGAAAGATAATGGGTGTAATCTTTGTTTGTGTTCAGTGGCTTGTAATTCTATCTGAAGGACTCCCTACTGTCCTTCGGGTTACAAGTTAAGCTATTTTTGCGAAGGGCTTGGAATTCGGTGAGAATGGCTTGGAAGTTTGCATCATGTCACACCAAGGCTTCTTGCTTCTCTTATTTTAATTCAACATTGGATTGTTGTGGGGTTTTCATGGAGTGAGACTGCTTTGTTACCACTTAATGTAGATTTCTTAGGGAAACCAGAAGACTAAGAAGTTTTTCAGGAAATAAGCATGCACAACCTTCACGGGAAGACTTGAAGGCTCATGTATAGCTTTACAAATAACTGTTGTGACCCACTACTACATAATTCAGTAACTTAAGTAATTGAAATGGGATATTAAATTAAACAACTAGACTTAAACTGATAAAAACTGCACTTCATAAGCAACAACTCGCATAGGTTATAGGGCCAACTGCATTGTGCTTGTCTAGCATGGGAACATAAAGGAACGTACACATCAGGGGTGCATGAGATTGCTGTAAAAGATGAAGAAAAAGAGGACATCAGGTTAGTGGCTCCTAAATTTTTTACTTTTTTAACAAAGTTATATAATATTATTTTACAAAAAGATAACAGATTCCTTAACATCAGTTCTTAAAATGATCCGAGTGTGTTACCAATGAGTGCATAGCTTCTGAAAACGAAGGACCAAACCCATAATACGAAATTGACCATAGCATAAGTTCCTCAATTTATAACTATGAACTTTTTATGCTCTTCGCTTGACCGAAACATTAGCTCTTTAATTTTAGTAAACAAACCTCCATATGTATAACATTTATGTACGCTAAATCTATTCCAATGGCAGAATAAGAAGATTATTTTGTGGTTAGATTATTGATGTAGCTTTGAGTAAATCACGTAAACCCTTCATAAATTTATTTGTGTTGATAGGGTGACCATTTTCATCAACTAGAATTAACTCACTTCTATAATCCTTTAAGGGGCGTTGTACTGATAAACATACTTCCATAAGTCTACGTCATATCTTCCCAAAGACTACATATCCAACACGAGGTGTAACTAACCTATCCCATTTGTTAGTAAGGTATTGACAGGTTCCGTGAGTTTTTCAATAATAAATTCACATGCTTGAAAAGACCTCATTTCTATAGTCAAAACTAATCTCATTGCGCTAGGTTAATCAATATTCTGACTAAATCAGATTTAGGATTAGTGTTCATGTGCCATTCAAAAAGCAAAAGCTTCATCCAGTTGACAAAAACCAGTGTGACAAACTGTGGCTGATTTTGTAGCAATCATTTTAGCAGTCCAAAGCTTACTGGTCTTTTTCTAATGGTTGCAAGCACCCCGTCCTAATAGACAACTGCTTCAAGAGACTCGGTTAGTATTAACTCAGCAAACCAAACTACAATAAAGCATTTCTCAAATTCGCGAACGGTATCAAGGACAATACATATTTCCAAAAAAACGTTGTGAAACGCCAAGATCTACATGAGAAACAACAAACAATGACGTATCATTCTAAGAAGGGAAACGAGACCAGTCGATATTATAAAAGAATAACGTTTGATCAAGCTGTATATAAGAGGGCGTGAACATAAGAGGAGGGATCATGTCCAGTCGATCATTGGTAATTCCTCACGGACACCACTTGGAACTTGTGGTTTTTTAGTAGGTTCCTCCGTTGGAGGTGGTGCACTACCTGAAGGATTTAAAGATCCATCATTTTCCACTATAACTGGATCAGCAAGGTTAATCGAGGATGAATCTGGCGTCTGATTTTCTAAAGGTACACCAGATGCACTTGATTCTGTTATGGCAGCACCAGATCCTGAACCTGAATCTGTTGTTGGAGTAGCTCCTGAATCTGAGGTAGCTTCAGCCCCCAATAACGTTGGTGAAGCACCAGATTCCGCAGTGGGTTGAACTGTAACCCCAGATTCTGTTGCAGATGGTGGAACCTCAGATTCAGCTGCAGGTGGTGGAACCGCAGATTCAGATTCCGATTTAGATTCAGCAGCTTGCGGCTGATCACCTGTACCTTCAGCAGGCGGCACAGCACCTGACTCTGCAGTGGGTGGTGGGGCAGCTGACTCAGGAGGAGGTCCCTCTATTGGCAAAGGTTTGGGTGGTTGCTGGAGAGAGCCTTGTATAGTAGGCATTGCTTTTTTCTGAATCCCAGGAAGAGGAGCATCAATAGATGGCATTCCGGGGGTAAAATTTCAATTGGCGGTTTTTTTGATGCATCTGCAAGACTCGTGAGTTTAGGCTCTTCGAGGGAAGCCAAAAATGCACTGGCAGCATCAGTTTTAGTTGAAGTCCCATGTTCCATCTCCTTTTGTAGTGTTTTGTTCCAGGTCTGAACTAAAGTCCTGAGCGTTGTCCGCCCATGTGCCTGGAAAAACAAGGCTGGTTAGATTTTTTTTCTTTTTTTTCATGAGAAAAAGGGAAAGGAAAACTGAGTCATACATGGGCATGAAGCACGGCTTCTGCTAGCATTCCAGTATCCTGCCATGCTTTCTCCATAAGAGCATTATCCCCCAAAACCGCAGCTGCAAATGCAGCTTCCCTTCCAAAGCCCACTGAGATCAGATTATTCACCAACCCCTGGGACCCACAGTTCAGAACATCAGGGTTGAGAAAAAAGATATCCCTGATCGACTCATTCTTTCATAAGCAAATAATTAGTAGAAAAAGCATAAAATTAGAAACATACGCCAAGCCGGGTCAATTCTCCATGATTAGCAAGGCGCAAAGCTAGTCCCCGTAATTGATGACCCTTTAAAGCCCCCTTCACAGCACCAGCAGCTGCTAACCTTTTTAGAGCTTCCCGAGCCACCTCAGCTTGTCCAGTTGCATCTGCCGCATCTATAACATCCAAAAATTCTTGGGCAAATTTTACTACCCCGTCAACAGCATCCACAATAGCTTCTTTTTTAGTATTATTAGTGGTTGTACTTAATGACATTATGTCATTTAAGTTAAGCCCAACAGTATCCTGTCCTATATTCCTGCTGTTACTCATAGTCAGAAGACACTGGAGAGCTCGTTTCAGATCACTGCTCTGCATCGCCAATTCAAACTCCAACCTGGATAATAATCAATCTTAGTCAAAATTGATTATTAAACAATCAGAATCAGATAATAAGCAGTAATAGATTGGGCTGAAGGAGGTCGTCTTTGGATGTGTGCCTCAGTTGTTTGTAATAATAATCACATAATCATTCTTTAAATGCAGGAGACTTATTCTAACTATTTAACTACATCGTAAACGGCCATAGAAAACATTCTTTCATACTAAAAACAATATAAGCTGAAAAGTGTCGATTTATTTTCTATTGTGACTATAATGATACCTTTTTTCAAAAATCTTTGCCAATAAATTTTAAAAGTGACAATAATATTGATATCAAGAAAGTCGATGACACATCTAAACAGGTGAAAAGAGGGGTAAATAAGAATTTTTATTTTTTCTTAAAATGATGAGTCGTATATAACTGATAATTTGTATATGACAGTTTAAATAGTATCACCAATCCAACTACCTTTAAGCAAGTCCCTTCAATAATTGCTATTGCAAAGAAACAGAAGTACAACGAACCTCTTAGATATTCCGGGTAAATGAAGGGCTTCTGTAGCATAACCCATCCCAAGCAAAAACTGAGCTAAATCATCATGGTGCTCTCTACCAAGTCTACTTGCCCTACAAAAAATACAAGAATCAGATTAAACTCTTGAACAGTTAAACCAAATAGTAGCACACAGAAAACTGAGAATAGATTATTGTACCATTTTACTGCACTAACAGCATCCCCATAGGCAGCAAGACAGCGGCATCGAATTCCAGGATGGCTAAGGGATATTGCATGAGCAAACATGTACCTTTAAAAGATACAACAAAAAGAAACAACTATGTAAAGAAACTTTTAGAAAAAAGGTGTTTCAGGTCAACTGCCCAAACTGTCCATTTTGGTATATACATATAAGACTTAAACAAGGTACCTACCTATCAATTAACCATAAAACACCATCTCTAACACCCACAAGAACAAGAGGTCCAATAGGTCGCTTTTGCTCTGATGGAAAACGAGTGACTGCAACCGCCACCCCTCCACCACCAACTGCTATCTCATCAACTCTTTTACCTTCGGCAAACTTTTGCAACCCGTCATCAGCATCAACTCTGGTTTGCTTAGGCAATGTCAAGAAAGGAGGAATAGAAGGTGGATGCTGGAAAGATGCTAACCGCACAACCTGAAGAGGAGAACAAATACTTAAAAGTGATTTCTTCAAACATAGTTTTTAAACCAGTACTTCAACCTTCTGAACATATATACACACACACATGTACATGCATACACACACATATATATGACAAATGGTTCAATAATACCGTTACAAACACCCGATGATCATTGTTAATCAAAATAACTTAGAAGATGCTGTTTAATCAACATCTCACCGAAGCAGCGAAGCTAGCTAACTAGTGTGTGTACCTTAAACCCCTTTTTGAGGTTATGCACATGCGAGAAAAGATGAAATAAACAGAAAATCCACCATGAATGGGTCAAGTGGGTGGCCAAAATACACTTAGTGCATACATGCTAATAAATTTAAAAAAAAAACAGATTATTATAGAAGCGTTGTATGATTTCTAAACTAAACTAAAACTGACAGAACGTGTGTTCTGAATCAGCCCATTACCCAACCCGCAAATTTTGCCACATCTAAGTCATACTATTGAATTTGCCATATTCCATGGTGTGCCGGTGACGGTAAACAGCATTAAAGGTAGATAACCCAACTAATAAAGTTAAGCAAGACATTTTAATTTATTAATAAAAGGTATATACTTGTAGCATTGGTGGCCTCAGTGATATCCTCTCCTGTGCTGCAGATTGAGGAGTATCAACTGCAATAAGTGCTAGCTCTCCATGCTCTGCAACCGCTCTTGCCTGTGCATCCTTTAGTTTCATCTCTTCTTTTCTCCGTTTTGTTTCAATATCAATAGGTGCAACACCAGCATCCACAAATACACACCTGAACACACCACACCAAAAAAGATTGCACTCACCCTTAATAACTGTAAATGACAGACCTAAGTTTTATCGTAATATATATAGAAACAGACAAATGTAACTTACTCAATCGTTGTTGGCGTGGCCACAAACAGCTGCCTCCGATGCCACACTGCACCAGTGGCATGAGGAATCGCCACATCACCCAAGTATCTATACTGAGGTCTCAAGGAAGATATGGCAATGTATTGCTGATATGCAAATGCACAATACTCAACTGTTTGGTCCCAGGCTGTCCATTCTGGCTGAGGCAGCATCCCACCAACAGGTTGAAAGCTTTCCCAACTAAACAATCTCATTGTCATTGAAAATAAGTAGTGCAATCAAAATATTATAAGAAGGAAACTAAAGGTATGCAATACATAAGAAGTTGGTGAAACAGTAAATTGAAAGAAAAAAAAAGTGCTATTCAGGTTACCTATATAACTGAAAGTTGTGAGGTGGTGGTTCAGCAGGATTCTTTTGTGAAGAAAAGGCATCGTCAATGGTGCTGAATGAAGAAAGGGGACTGCTCCCAAAGCCAGACAAGGGCATTGACTGGATTGATGAAATAGATGTGGCAGCAACAGGACTGATCCTCCTTGATGTTCTGTAGGAAATTCCAAGTAGTGTCCCTCCATGCAATCCAATGACCTATAAACAAACAAAGAGTATAATATGATGCCACAGAAATATTTTAGAATGATAGACTTCGGCAGCATATCTGGGATTAACAAGGAGAAAAGAAGATAAAGTAAAAGTAATCATACTGGCTCAGTGCGTTGACCAATTGACCTCATTAATATGTTTGATGTGCCATCATCCAGCAAGATACGGACTTGAACACTTGCAGCAGAGGCAGCGGCTGCTGCTGCTTGTGCAGCAGCAATAGCAGCAGCCTCCTTCGCTTTTTTTGATGAGCTGGCTTTTGGTAATATGGGCATCCTAGGAGGTGGTGCAGATTCCAAAAGTGCAAATCTGTCTCGACAAGTATCCCAAGCCAGAAGCCTTGCAGTGCCTGAATCAACAATTGACCAGTCACTCACCTTGTAGATTGAGAAGTATGGAATATCAGGCCATACAATTGCAAGATACCTGCAAAGGATTAATTAGTCATCAGAGACAATTTATTTTGCATACAAATCAAGTCCTTAATACAGTTTAACTTAATCAGCTCGTAAGCACATAAGAACACAAACAATGTCAACCATGCGAGGGCAGAAAGATTAGATGTGATGTCAAAAGGTGGCAAAAATGAGCAAGTTGGTTTACGGGTCAACAGGTAGTCTTGATTTGGAATGGGTTGGGTTTGGTGATTTCGCCTAATACATAACTTTTAAAAGTGACATTCTTGTATTTGAGATGTTTTACTGATGAAAACGACATATACAATACTTAATTGCTTCATATTTGTTTTACAAGCCCGAATTCCCTCAACATCATTAAAGGAACGAATAATGGAGTTCACATCACAAGAAAAACCTAGAAATAGAATGAAGATAAACCACGGAACACGGCTATGTGAATTTCTTCAACATAGCCCTCCAAATATTAACATGATATTATCACAAACACACAACCATGTAATTTCGAAATACAACTATGTGCCAACACCTTGACAAGGCCATGTGCAATCACTTGAAGGCATGGCTATGTGATCGATATTTCACACAGCCATGTAACCTTGTCACTTTTCAGCTGCCTTTCAATTTGAACACATTAAATGTGAATCATTTCACCCTATCGCTGTGAGTTTTGTGACTATTCACACATTCCATGAACTGAAGGAACAGCTTTATTAACTCCAGACTGCAAGTTGTGGCATTATCAATCCGCGCGTGTTCTATGAAGGCTATGACCATGTGACTTATGTCAACATAGCCATAGGGAACCATTGTAGGCGTTTATAAATATTTAAATTAGGGCAGACAAAAGCTCTCTTTGCCATTCAAGTAAAAAACCAAGGAAATTTGCTTTTAGCATTTTTCCATTCAAAGATTCTTCCTTTGCATTTGGTGGTGACAACCAATTGAAGATCATAATTGAAGCTTTTCCACTTCCGTATTGCATTCAACTATTCAAGATTGTTGGGTTTTTCTTTTACTTCAAGTGATGTTTCTTTCGTATTTGCTTTGATGTTCTCTTTACAATTCATGAAGCAATTATTTTTATATTTTTATATTTACTTAGATGAGACAAGCCTTTTATGAAGGATGACTAAAATTTGCTACTTGTTGAATATTTATTTGATTACACAATTTCATAAGAATTTTGGTTTATCTCACTTGTTTGGTTTATCTGTTCACTAAACATAATTGATAGATAATTGCTTGTATACAATTGCCCAAAGGAGATCTAAGTGATTATTTACGAATAATTAGTAATAAGTATTTGTGACTTGTTACACAACTTGTTCTGGAAAGTAGTTTCTTGCATGCTGATCCAAATTTCATGATAATAGTATGCAAGAGAACTTTTTGTGTGATTAAAGTATAAGTGAGCTTAATTCCTGATTTGCAGTAGTTAATGATAGAGAAGTCCATATTACCATTCCAATAAATGGAGGTCATTCTGACCAAGGTATGTATTCAGTTTTATCTTCACTATTTAAACAACATATCTTCTTTATAGATAGTTTATTTTAATATATCTTCTTTATAGATAGTTTATTTTCGAGGGCGGGCCTTGGCGCAGCGGTAAAGCTGTTCCTAAGGGACCGAAGGTCTCAGGTTCGATCCGTGGAAACCGCCTCCCACAAAATGTGGGGGAAAGACCGCGTACATCTTCCCTTAAATGGGACGGACCCTCCCTGGACCCTGCGAAAACGTGGGAGCTCTTTGCAGCACCAGGTACGCCCTATAGATAGTTTATTTTAATACATGTGTTGATGATAATTGGTGATGAAAAACCTCAAGTCCATTACCAAAGGTGTATTATATTAGGTTATGATAACCAAATGATTAATCTTTTATTTAACCAATAATCACGAGTGCGCTCAATTTATTGGTTTAGTCATCCAGATTAAAGGAGAGTTGAGTCTTTTGCAAATATCTTTTTTATTATTAAATCGCCATTTTATCCGAGTTACAATTTCATTTATTTACTTTTACATTATGATTTTAGTTATTGCACAAACAAATTTTCTTATGGACTAGATAGTGATGAAAGTTAGTATTGAAATGTTGTATCGTTTAGTTAGATAAACAATCTTGGTTTTTGATATTGATTATACTATTATATGGTAGCTACTAGCTACACTTACCTACTATCAGTTGGGTTGAACCACTTTTCTTCCAAATTGGTAACTTATTGTGAATAATTAGTGTGTCAAATATGATTATTGAAACTAGATTATTTCCATAATAATCTAACTATTTTTCAAGAAGAATATTTTAGAAGGTTTTATGCATTAAAAATACAGTTGGGGCTACTTTTGACTCGTTTTCCTAGTTTAACCCTTTGTGGCTTGTTTCCTTTTATGCAATTTCTTCTTTCTTACCTTTTCACCCCAGTAACATAACCCAAATCAACCCATTTATATGTAAATTAGCTTCATATATAATGGGGTGAAATTGCAACCATTGGTCAATATTAATGATAAAGTGCCACGAGATCAGTTATAGAAGCATCACTTGGTGCGACGGAATGGAACTAATGGAGAGATATTTGAAAGAACTTACTTCCCAGAACTGCTGACGGATATAACAGAATATGAATCATGTGGAACAGGAGTGCTAATATGCTTTTTAATCTGTTTAACGTTGAGTTGTTCAGAAAATTCTCCCCTTAATCTTCCTGTTTCAGTTAGAGATCCATTACTTCCGAGAGAAGGATTTGCTGTATTGTTTAACTGAAACTGTAGCAGTTTCAGTTCCCGTTCAACTACATATACAGCTGCATGTTCACGGCTTTCTGGTATTGATGGTAGAAGAGCTACAGCAGGAAGAGACCTAGGATCAAATTCACTGAGTATGATCCCTATATTTGTTCCAGTTGCTACAATATGTGGCTGTAAGGGATGCGCAACCATTGAATATACCTAACATTGCAACCAAACAACCATGAGCATCCAAATATGAGCGAGCATACTGACCCCACATACATAAAAATAAAAACCCTCTTAAATGATTCATGGTTTCCCCATGGGTAAAGCTTGGAACACATTCCACCAAACTAGAAGATTTTTAAACTCGTTTGTCAATTATGTGCAATGAGACAGCTAGATTTCTTAGAATTGTTAAAATACTAAGGAAATTCCAGTATACATTTCATTATTGGCCTTATTTCATTTGTTAGAGTAATGGCACCAGAATTCTAGTGGGTGTAACCAGAAACTTCAATGCCAGGCTTAACTTGTAATTAGCCAACACAACTACGAATAAAGAAAGACTGTAAAAAGTATAGCTTGATTAGCTTCTCATTAAAATGTCAAAAGGAAATGATTACCCTAAGCTTTTTGTGAGGTGCAAGTACTTGTGGAGGAACTAGAGAAGAAAGTTCACATAATGGCCTTGTTAGAGCAGAATAAGTGGGGTGCTCAATAGCCCTGCACATGTGGACGAAAAGAAAATAGGAAGTTATGACTAGAAAAGCAGTATAAGATCAATGATAAATGGTACCTACAAGAAGACTAGCATACCATATATGTGAATCTTTGACACAAGTTAATATGTCAAGGTTTGGTGCTCGTGGATGGCACCAAGACGCCACACTGTGACAAGCCATTTTTGGACAGGCTTGATACGCCGTAACTCCTGCACCAATTAGTTAAAGAGGACATTAATAATACAGGTGGCATTCTCAAACTAACTACTTATAAACAGGTTGATCTGGGCCATGTTTGATCTCAAATGGGTCAAATAGGAAAAGATTCCCATCAACCCAACCTCCCAATCCCGTTTTGACCATTTACCCAACCCACCCATAACTCCATTCCTTACACTCCAATTGGTAGAGAAGGCACTTATCACTCTTCTAAATGCATGAATTCATATAGTGAATTAATAATTGCATGAATAATTATATGATAAAGGAATGGGTACCTTGAATGACACCGTGTCCCAAATGGCTAAAGTCTTATCTGCACCTATCGTTATGAGCTG
This sequence comes from Flaveria linearis, assembly GCA_024085815.1. Taxonomy (NCBI): domain Eukaryota; kingdom Viridiplantae; phylum Streptophyta; class Magnoliopsida; order Asterales; family Asteraceae; genus Flaveria; species Flaveria linearis. The sequence continues at coordinate 56,321,329 of CM044004.1, read as the reverse complement.
AGGTGCACTACCACTGACCCTAGATAACTCGACCGCCACAACACCACCATCGTGTGCCTCCAATACAGTATATCAGATGTTAGCCATTAAAATATGAAGGACTAAATTTAAATTCTCTTGCATATAGATATTAGAAGCCATCTACATACCATCCTTACTATATCATAAGAAACTAAGTAAAGACATTCATTTCAGACTGAATAATGTTCTTCCCTATACAGTGTTATCCATAACAGAAAACAATTAATTAAACAAAATAGCATAAAACAAGTCCTCGTGACTAGTAGTCTAAAATTTAGGACATCTAAAAGTATCAAATGCAAAAATGGTCCTAGATTAACCCTTTGAACATCAATTATACACCATCGCCTTAATATTTGAAAAATTTAAGATAAATGTATATATTCTAATTATTTGTAAACCAACATATATAGTTGCTGAATACATCGTACATTATTTAAACACGTCTAAGGGTGCAGATTTTGACTCAAGAAAAAGAAAAAACAAAGATAGTTGTAAAAGAAGTATGAATAATACAAAACATAAATGAATATGTAAAGGTAACAATTGACATCAAGAAATCAATTTTGAGGATTGTTCTTTCAGTTTTCAGAAACAACAATGACATACTTACCTTCAAACTCAGCTTAGGCACAAGTTCTCGTGTATCATGACCATGATCTGCACTCCATAGTACAAGTAAACCATCACTACCACCAGATACTAGTAGAGCCTGTAATCAGATACAAGGACATACATGAAGAATAACACTTTCTAAAATACTGTAAAAGTGCTTCGTAATTAGGAACAAAAGTATCATCGCTACTTCATCATTTGCTAAACATGTTTCGTAAGAAGTAAGTTTAAATTAACAATCAAAACAAGAAAATCCCTGCATGGACGGCAATATATTTAAGAACTGAAAACCCCAGAAGGTGATATAATGCCAAAACTAAAGCTTTTCAGAATTATCCGACTCATATGACCTCGTAAGCCATTATCCAAAGTCATGATACCCGTCAAATCATTCTTTTTTGCATTAATGAAGCATACAGTTCAACATAATAGAAATAAAAATAAACCAAATAAACGACTTGAAGAATTTGTTTCATATCTCCATGTGATGCCACTAATATTATGTAGCACTTGACATATATTACACCTCATCCACTCTAACAAAACATAGATAACTATATCTAATCTACACCATTACAAGATTTAATATAGAATTGGCACGTCCTTACTTAAATAAAAAAAACAGATGCATACCTCTCCAGTGGAAGCCATGAAGGTCATCAAGCAAGATATCGACCCTTTGTGACCACCTGTGTACCTTCTTACGAGCTACACCCAAAAACCATTATCACATGATGAACTATGAAGGTGGATTTATGTTAATAATAAAGCTTAAATCATAGACCAATAAAGATCTTATTTGCAAACCTTCCATGTTATCATTGAAAGAATTCTAATCACCCCATCTGATGAACCAAATGCAACGAGAGGGCCATCTCCACCACTAGATGTAGAGAGGAACTCCATACTGCATGACTAAACAAAAATGTTACAATATCTCACTAATAAGCTACGAGGCAATTGTCTTCTAAAGAAAAACGTTTCGACAAACAAGGTTCGCTAGGAGTTCTCCAAACAAATGAAAAATCACACCTTACCCTAGGAAATACTTGAAAGAACACAAATAATAGTTTTAAGATGAAAATAGTAAATTAAACTACAGTGAATGAAAATGAAACCAAAGAGGCAGAAAAAGCTTGTTGAGTGTGCTGACACAAGCCTTGGATGGAAGTATATGATATTCAATAACTCTTTAATTGATGTCTATTTGAACTTATCTAAAATAGCAGCTTGAAGTCTAAAATCAAGAAAGTACATGACATTAAAAAGTCTAGAATTATATGTGCCTTGGTTTCATGTTAAAAATACAAAAACCAAAAAAGATGTTATGACTTGCCAGATAAGTGAGCGGTTATCCAGATCCTGCTTTGGTACATCCCGACCACGCATTGTTACCAGGTCCAAAAAAATGGCCTTATTTTCACAACATATGACAAGAAAATGTCTTCCTTTTGTTGATGGAGCAGGAGAATTAAAGGCTGAAGTCAACTGATTGACTGCTGATGATGGTTCAGCAGCAGCAGAGCGGTTACGCCAAAGTTGCCAAAACCTAACATCATCGTCATAAAAGCTAACCTGTCGTACACTGGAAATTGATGTATTTTTATTTTAGTTTGAGATTGCAGAAATGGATGTAAACATAAAAAATATCAGCAAATAAGTGGAACAAAAGATTAATGGGTATATTACCTCCCCCACGTAGGGCTTCTGTTGGTTTTCCTTTAGACTCTGTCACATAAAACATAATTTCAACTTCTTTAAAAAACCAACATCTAAAAGTAAAGGCGGCACCTTCGACCTATTTCAATCTGGGTTATGTTTTATCTCTAGTTGGTCATACAAATAATAGCTAAAAAGGAAAGGTTAAAAGTCCAACTAAGTGTACTAATCATCTGCTTAAACTTTTCATTGCTAGGATTAATATTTACATACTTTGACATGAATAGCCACATTTCAAGACCTATGTTTGTGCTCCATATTTAGGTTAGGTTATATAAGTAATGACAACAGAACATAATGATTCAGGATTCAATATAGTGCCATTTTAATGGGATTCATTACTTCATAACCAAATTCTTAATGCCTTTAAAGGACATGTGAGATGAATTTACACAACTGCCCAGAATTATTTACGATTTTACGCACATAACATTATCACTACATGCACGATTTCATGATCTCTCCATCTCAAGCATATGTCCAATCTTATTTGGAAAAATTGTATCAGGCTAACGACAATAAGAGGCATTCATGTTGATGTTCATGTTTATTATGAATACTATTCCCTTATCCCATACAAAAGAAACCATTTCCATCCTATCATTTCTTTTTCAGCAAATTTTAAACTAAAATCAATAATTATTTCATTGTCATCATTAAAAAACAAATTTAAACCCCCCCCCCCCCCCAACACCCCAAAAAAACATTTATTAAGAATAATATAGAGAATATAGGCGCTTAAATTCTACTCAACTATATGTAAAATCAAACAAGGAATTTCAAATGGAACAAAGGCTATGATGCTTTTTCCCACAATCTTAGCTCATATACATAGCAGATAAGGAGATAAACAATAACAAAGTGACAGAAACATGTGATTATGATCCACGGTTCAGATGATGCGGTTCAATTTGGTTCATGAAGCAACTGTTGATAAAGTCCCATTAGCAAATTGGAATCATGTGTGAATAACCATCCTAATGCATATCTATAATCCACCCTCACAACAAGGGATGATTCTATAAATATGTAAAGCAAGTTAAATAGAAAATGCTTGTATGTTCTATTGGGTCTCTATGTAGTGTTTATGCATCAAAAACCTATCGATAGCTACATTTATACAAATTCTTTCTTGCTTGTTGGTAGTCACTATCAAGAGAAAAAAGAAAGCTATTGTGATTAATATCAGCCAAAAGGCCCAAAATATTGGCATATTGCTGAAATGTGTACTTATATTATGTTATACTTATACATTTTAGATAAAGCAGGTTTGGATAAACTAAACTGAATCTGCTCCTCACAAGGGCGGCTCTACAGAGCAACTAAAGCAACCGTTATAGGCCCTCAAATTTTATAGGCTCCAAAATTTGAAAAAACTACTTTTATTTATATTCTAAGTTAAAGATATATGTGATAATCCATCACTCATTTTTTTAGAAAGAAATGAGAAAAGATAACAAAATGATTGAAGGTTATTTATGGGGTTAATACTATATTTTAATTTATATTCTAGGTTGTTAGAGAAGATGAATGTGTTGGTAGGGAAGATAATGTGGTGGCACATATTTATTAGTGTTTGAGATGGATGCTTTATGCTTTTTCTATAAAAAGAGGAACGATTTTTTTCTTTCGTTAAAAACCGCGACTTCGTTTTTCTATTTTTATTTTTAATATATAACATGTATATAAATTTAAGTACATTATTACACATATTTAATATATAAATATATACATATATATCTTATTTAAAGTAGTTTCTCATTCTCGTTTTTTTGTGATTATTCTTAAGCATATTATTAAAAGCAAAAACATTAGGTTAAATACAACTTAGTTTGCAATAAAACTTATCTGAAATACAACAAAATAAACCAATATCACACCATATTAAAACTATATGTATTACAAACTTCAAGTTAGTACTAAAAACCAAATAATATGCTAAATAAACTGTACACCCAAAAGAAATACATTGACATAAACATGATATTAAACCTTTTGGGTGCTCTATAAAAATGCTATGTATTTAGAAAACTTCACAAATAGGCCTCAATTCCAAACTCGCTATGGCCCAAAAATATGTGGCGCCACCACTGACTCATCATTTTATGGTTCATGCTTTATCAAAAAGAAGAGCAATTTTTATCTAATCCATGAAAATGAGAACCCTGCCTAATACTGGCAATAAGTAATTTAGTATGATTTACTGAAGAGCATTACTGGTAGCTAATAGAGAAAATATAACAAACATGCAACTTGTCGGTCTCTTTAACCATAAATTCATGGCTCACAGTAAGACCAAAGAGCACAAACAGGACATGCATTAGCACATATTGCTCTCTCTATATCATGTAGTGTGCAAATAACCAGCCCATGGCTCAAAGTCAAATCATATATGAAACTCTACTTAGGGAGGTATCATGACTAAAATAGATAGAATTCAAATCTAGTTTACTGTTAGTTACATGATTTGATTTAGCTCCAAGGCTTCAAATACGTCACATTTCAAATAAAAACTTCAGTCAGTCATTCGGTATCACCACCCTCTATCACATTCAAACCTACCATCCTATTAGCTTCTTAGA